>JASDQU010507027.1:52278-65235 GCA_032191745.1 Picea mariana
TCTCTCATTTTAATCACACTTCAGAATATTCAATATCTACAAGTGACTGAGGTAACCAAAGGATATCTAAGCCGAATTTCGGAGGGAAGGTGAAGTAAAGAAGGTTGAAATTCAAAGGAGGATAAATTCTTTTGAGGATGCTTTCTAAGGTATGTTATTTACAGGTCATCTCACCATTTTCACAATAACATTTTTTATAGAATTATTAAGACCATGAAATTGGGAGTTTGTTGAGGAAACATATCCAAGTAGCTGTGATACAAATTTCATTTTGTGGTTCGTTGTATTTTTGGAGTTACACTACATGAAAAATAGGGTTTGTGGCTAGTCCTGAAACTAGTCTAAAACAGGTGTTTCGGGTAAAAGAATCATAACTTCTTCATAACAAATCCAAATTCAGTAAGACAAAATGTATTGGTTACAATACAGTCTATAGTATTCTTTGTACCATTTTCATATCCATACAACAAATATCCTGTGCTGGTCACGCTCTACAAGTTCGCTCTCTTGAATAAGCCAGAATTCAACAAGGTGTGTCATTTTTGTTATAACTCCTTTTCTGAGAGGTTCCAAGTAGTGAAACTTGGAGGAATTGCATAAAAGACACTGAAGAACATTGTGTACTATTTTCAGATATTTATTCATTACAAGTACATAGTTATGATTATTTCAAGTACATAATGCTTTTTGTTATATGTGTTTAATAATTACATTCACTGGAAGCACCAACTTCCTTTTTTTTCTAGCTACAACTGAAAGGAGGCTCCAACCCCCTAGTTTCTCAGGCTACAACCTGAGGGAAGATTCAACTACCCAATTCTCTCGCTACAACCAGAAGGAGGCTCCAACCCCCTATGTTCTCCAGCTACAACCAGAAGGTGGCTACAACCACCTGTCCTTGCCCCGTCCAACCACCCTGACGTAGAAGTAGAATGATGGAACCATTGTCACACTATCACTGTGAGATATACTACGGTAAACATGTACCAATCAACCTATAATCAACCTGTAACAACCTGTACCAATAACTTGTTCCAACATGTACCATACATCAACATGTACCCTAAACAAATGCATCAACCATGCACCAAACCTGTACAAATAACCTGTCACAATAACCTGTCCAAACAACCTGTAATAAATCTGTACCATAAACAAGTGCACCAACCATGCACCAACATGTACCTCAACCTGTACCATCAATGAGTGCAACTATTGGATGATAATGCTACATTGATATAACATTTGCATTTTATGGCTAAAAAGGATCTAATTTCTCTATTACTGATTCACCCCCCCTCTCAGTAATCCAACAAGTGGATCGTCTCTCTAAATATGCTCATTTAAGTTCTCTTCAACACCCATTCACAGCATCTACAGTGGACCATTGTTTTATGGATAATGTCTGCAAAATCCATGGAATGCCTCATTCTATTTTTTACGATCGTGATCAAACTTTTAATAGAAATTTGTGGCAAGAATTATTCAGGCTCTAGGGAACCCAATTGCATCTTAGTACAACCTATCATCCCGAGACGAATGATGAAACGGAAGTGGTCAACAAGTGTCTAGAAACATATTTGTGATGTTTTTAATCTGACCGAAAACATCAATGGGGTCAGTGGTTACCCTTAGTTGAATGGTGGTACAACACCTCTTGCCATACGACCACTTGTATCACTCCCTTTCAATAATACTATGGACATAAGCCACCATCAGTTCTCCCATACATGTCAGGCATATCCAAGGTTCAGGAGGCTGACTGCAATGTTATAGCCCACATGACCATTCTCTGTATTCTCAAAGAAAAATTGGTCATGGCTCAAAACCGCATGAAGCAACAAGCATATCAGGGTCATTTTGAACGTCAATTTGTTGAAAGGGACCAAGTGTTTCTCTGCCAACAACTGTACAAGTATAATTCACTCAAATATCAACAATTTCATAAACATGCCCCTGAATTTTATGGTCCTTATACTATTCCCAAACATGTGGGACCAGTGGCCTATTAGTTAGCCTTTCCCAACAACTCCAAAATATATCTTGTTTTTCATGTCTCCTACCCGAATAAAGTGATTGGCACCAAGCATCATGCTGAGACTAGTCTACCAAAGTTGGATGAAGAAGGTTCCATTTGATTGCATCTACAAGACGTATTGGACCAACAAGATTTTAATATCCATAATCACTCCATCCAGGAAGTGTTAGTTCAATGGAAGGATACTCCACCAGAAGATGCCACTTGGGAGCCAGCTACTATTCTACATAAATTTCCTCATCTTAATCCTTGAGGACAAGGCTCTTTTTAAGGGGGAGGGAATGTTAGGTATCTAGACTCCTAACCCCTCATATAGATAGAATAATATATTTTCAATGTAATAAAGGCCAACATTAGTTAATAAGGCCTATTTAATAAATATGAACAAGTCAATGTAAGAAGACCTAATAGAAGCTTCTACATCTAGAGAGTTTTGTTAAAATATTTGTTGATGTGATCGTTTTCACCATAGACAATATCACAATATTTTCACCCATCCATAGGCACAAAGCCACCCTCGAGCACCTTAACCTTTGCTACATAGAATGATTTTAGACAACCATACTGGAACCAACAGATAAACCTTAGTTGCAATAGTAGCACGAGATGGAACCAAAAAACACTGTCCAACTGCCACAACAACATAAGACAAGTAGAGCGCTCCTTCTCCAAGGGTAGTGCACTAGAGAAAGTCCCCTCATCCACATAACAAGTATCATACACAACTGCAATTGTTGCAGTTCCACTTCTCCCTCAAACTTACACCATGATTTAGCTAGTCTACCACCAAGAATACCACTAAGAGTATCATTAATAATGTCACCAAGAATGTCACCAAGAATATCACCAAGAATATCACCAAGAATATCACCAAGAATACTAGAGGTAGAGAACATATCTTAGGCTAGATAGTGCTAGAGAGAGAAACCAAGACCAAGAGATGAACATACACCCGTATTCCTCCTTGCAGCTAGAGTTGCAGCTCTTCACAAGACTTGCTCTCTGGCTGGGTGTACAAATGAGTTAAAACATACTCTATTTATATTAATTTGTCTAGTGACTTTTCTGGCTAGGCCAACCTACCTTTTTGGTAATTATATTTTTTTTTTTATCTTTTCCAGTGGAGCCGACTTTTCTTTATCGAACATAATATTCTAATATTATTTATTCTGCTAGGGTGAATTGTCTTCTAGGCATTTGACACATATGTTTAGGGTTTCCCTTGCTTTTGAAATATTCTATTCTAGTCAAAGGTTACACATGGAGGTTAATACCTCCCACGACTACCGTAACATCAACAATCCCTCCTATCTAGGGAGGTATTAATGGTAATGGTCTTGAGCACACACAGACCATTATGTCGGTAACATCATCATAGCCACACAGGCTATCTCATGATCACACAAATCAAACCATGAGCAACATCATCACTATCCATCTAGCTGACAATCATCTCCAACACTAGTGGTAGTCTCTATGGAAACCAGATAGTAGCATACAACTGCTACAATAACATCAAATAGAACACAACTATGTTTATCCATAGTAGTACACAACTATTGTCTAGTGGTAGACAACCACTCCTAGTAGAACACAGCTACAAACCAGTGACACACTGTCACTACCAGTGGAGCACATCCACCACAGTAGCATACAACCATTTTCCAGAGAATACAGTCTCCACAACAATCAAATCATATCATCTGATATAATCCTGCATCAACAATGTCATCAATTGCATCACCTCTAAGCCATACTAGCATAATCTGAAGGCATCATATCTAAGTTGTACTGGTGTGATCTGGAGTATCATCTACATCATCTCTAAGTCGTACTAGCATGAACATAACTAGCATGATGTAGGTGCATCATATCTAAGTTGTATGTCATATCTAAGTTGTACTCACATGATGTAGATCAATGCCTCTTTGTGTCACCTCTAATTTGTATGATCATCTCTAAGTTGTACTAGCATGTGCATATCTAGCATGATTCCAATGCATCATATCTAAGTTGTATTTCATATCTAAGTTGTACTAGCATGACACGATCCATATGCATCACCTCTAAGTTGTATGGTCATCTCTAAGATGTACTATCATGACATATCTAGCATGATGCCAATGCATCATATCTAAGTTGTATTCCATATCTAAGTTGTACTAGCATGGCCATATCTAGCATGATGTGACTCATAAGCATCGTCTCTAAGTTGTACTTGCATGAACCTATCTAGCATGATGTCAATACATCATATCTAAGTTGTACGTCCACCTCGAAGTTGTACTAGCACAATTATCCTCAAGCCATTGTATCATTCATAACTCCAACCATCTGTATCATATATAAGTTGTGCTAGCATGATCATAAATAGCATGATGTAATCATCATCTCTAAGTTGTATTACCATCTCTAAGTTTAACTATCATGATACATATCCACATCTCACTGACAATCCATGATGCCACATATCAACACTCCCTCCAACCAAGGAAGTCATCCCCTCCCTTTCAACCAAGGGAGCAATCTCCACAAGTCCCATCTTTTCCCTCAAGTATTAAAACTTTATCTTGGACAGAGGGTTCTTCAAAAAAATAGTTTTCTTCTCATCAGTGGAGATATACTCGAGAATCACTTCTCCCCTCTGGACTTTATCACAGAGAAAGTAATATTTGATCTCAATGTGCTTCGACCTGTCATGGAACACCGGGTTCTTTGAGAGCTTCACACAACTATAATTATCACAATATATCACATTCAAATACAACACCTGATCAAATAGTCCAGAAACCATCTTATGGAGCCATATTGCTTCAGTACAAGAATCACGAGCTGCAATATACTCTACTTCTTCAGTGCTAAGTGCAACAAAATTTTGTTTCCTGCTAGCCCATGATATCATAGTAGATCCGAAACTAAAACATATACTAGAAGTACTCTTTCTTTCATCCACAAGCCCTTCCCAATCTGAATCAGTAAATCCATACAAGTGTACTTCACTGTTTGAGGCGTATCTCAAACCATAAGTTATCGTCCCATGAGGATATCTCAAGATATGCTTTGCAGCTATCCAATGCTCATTTCCAAGTTCCACCTAGAACTGGCTCAACATGTTCACAACAAAGTAAATTTGTGCCCTGGTATTTACCAAATACATCAATGATCCAATCAATTGTTGGTACAAGGACGAGTCTACTCAATCAGAATCAAATTCTCTCAACTTCCTCAGATATGTTACCATGGGAATTGCCATGGATTTGCAATCCATCATCCCAAACTTTTGAAGGATCTTTACAACATACTTCCCTTGTCCTAGGAATACTTCACCATGCTTCTACCATACTTATAATCCTATGTAATAGTGCATGACACCAAGATCCTTCATATCAAACTCTAAGGTTATCTCCTTCTTACACTGGATAATGAGAGGCTTTGCACCTGTCATCAACATATAATAGTAGAATCATAGGTGCATCATTCACAACCTTGCAATAGAGGTTTGGATCAACACGACTTTTGGAAAATCCAAGTCTCGTCAAATAGCTATCAATACGTGCATACCAATATCTTCGAGTTTTCTTGAGTCCATATGAAACCTTCTTCAACCTGCATACATGGGTTTCTCTTGGGTGTACTTCAAAACCTTGAGGTTTCTCTATATATACCTCTTCCTCAATTAATCCATTGAGAAAGATGGTCTTTACATCCATCTAATGTAAACTCCAACCCATGGATGTTGCTAGAGATATGATGGATCTGATAGATGTATATCTGGCTACCAAAGAAAGTGTCTAATCATAATATTCTCCCTCCTACTAGGAGAAACCTCTAGCCACAAATCTTGCCTTGTATTTATCTATACTCCCATCCACTGCATGATTTATCTTGTAAACTCATTTAGGCACAATTTCCCATAAGTCATTTTTCATGATGGATTGATAGTATTCCATCACAACTTCCTTTTGTCCTTTCTTATTAATTGCTTCTTCAAAGGTGGAAGGTTCTGTTTTTGACTTCTTTCTTTCTTTGAAAGTTCTATCTGGAGAAATGTAATTTTATGCATCTTGAATGATCTCACGAGCCCAATATATTCTTCTATTCTTAGTCTTATCTTGATGTGGATATTTAGATCTCTGTGGTTCTTCCATGTCTGATACAACATTCTTACCTCTCTCTTCATCTACAATCCTAGGATCTACATGATCTTTATCATGGACCTCATCACGATACTGGATGCTTCATCCCACGGATGCATTGGTAATTCTTGATCGTGGATCATGGATTTTATTGCTTCCATAATTGAATGGTTCTTTTTGTTTTCCACACCATTCTGCTCAAGAGTGTAGGAAGCAGTCAGCTCCCTCCTAATCATGTCCTCTTTGCAAAATGTCTTGAGATCATCTGAGGTGTACTCTCCTCCATTATCGGACCTCAACATCTTTAATTTCTTTTTAGATATGATTTCCACAAGTACTTGAATTCCTCGAACTTACTAAATACTTTTCCCTTTTTCTTCCAAGAAACAAATGCAAGTTTTATGTGAGAAATCATCAATAAATGAAACATAATGTACATACCCATTTAGTGAGAAGGTTGACATGCATCTAAGTGAAGGATGTACAAAAATCAATTTTTTTTCCATGCTTCCTTTATAATTGATAGTTGGTGAGACAATATACTTCACCACTGATGAATTCATATGCTCCATGCTTGCAACTATCATTGTAGCTCCCTCCTACAACTATCACCTGTGACCTGCCTGGAACAAGAACAATAACAAAGGAAAATAACATACAACATTCTTCAACACGTTTGCAGTGTTGTGATCAATATTTATTCCATAGTAACTTATTTGGAACAAATAAATACATGATATAGGTGGATATCGGTGGCCACCCACCTATTCCAACTGGCTCAAAACAGTTCTTTGGAAATTTACTATTTTTAGTAGTTTTTTGGGTCCTAAACTTCCAAGGCCATTTTAAGGGCCTAAATAAATCTTTTTCATGATTGGGCACCTTAATAATAGCTAAAGGAATGATTGATCATGTGATATGAATCTCCTCATCGATACCTTTCCAATGAGATATCATGCACCCCAAACGAAGATCATATGCCAGAGTTACGCCGCTGGGAAGTTGATACACCAAACTACCCAAAACGGGGTCAACAAACCTGTTGGATTTTCATCTTTTGGGTTTAGGGTTTTGTATTTTATTTATATTAAAAAGGCCTTTGGAGACTCATTGTAACTATCATCTTCTTTTGAATGAGCATAGTCGTCACATCTCTTCTCAAAGATAAGATGCCACCATTCTAGTGAGTCTTTCACTCTGTATTTCTAGAGTTTTTCACATTTCCCTCATTAATAGAAATTGTGTATTACTATATCTCTATGTTTATGGTTATATCTTTGATACATCTCTATTGTTTCATTGACATATCTTTGTACATTTCTTTATTATATCTCCACTCTCATTTCATTCCAAAAATAATATGGATCAGTGGTATCAAAGCATGTTGCCCTTGATCATTTTTCAATGCATGTCCCCGACGAGGTCCGAGTATAGCAAGTTGGGTCTCAAGATTGTCTCTCTTAAGGAAAATATCTCTCACACGCCCAATAAAACCTCCATGGTAGAGGAAAATACAAATGACATAGCAAAATATTCTATTAATATTTTTCTTGAGAAAGCTCTCATGCGACAAAGGGACGAAATGATGGAGAATTTTTTCCACGTCCTTCAAAGTCTATCGATAACAACAAACACATATTCATCAAGAAAAAAATTTGGAGGCACCTATCCTTTCAAGGTACAAGTTAATTTTGATATTATCGTATTTGAAGGTCGGATAGATGTGAATGCCCTAGAAAAGTGGTTAAATCTGCTAGAAAGTTATTTCTCTATTCACAATTTTTTCGACAGGGAAAAGATCCCCTTCGCACTCCTTAAGGCTCTCCCCCATGTCAAAAATTGGTGGGACACTTACTAGGATAAAAGTTCCACAGGGGAGTCTGGAATATATGGGGTCGAGCCCACTTGGGAGTTTTTTGTTCATGTGGTCAAGGAACAATATTACCATGTTGGTAATTATGACGACCAGTACATGAGATGGACCACATTGCGGCAAGAGAGGGGCCAAACAGTGTCATATTTCACAAACACTTTCCATACCTTTTGCACCAAGTTGGGTATCAAACACTCCAAGCGACATCTAGTTCTGAAATACCGCGGCGCTTTGCATAGGTACATCCATACCAAAATGGATTTTCTGGACATCTCATCACTGGGAGCTTCCTATCGATATGCTATCAAAATCGAGCAGAAATTTAGGCACTAGAACAAATGGGAGTTCGGGTCTACAAATACACGACAACCAAAGTATGGTAAATATGGCCCTAACAACCAGCCTGCAGAGAACCAGTCCAAGCCACAGGAAAAGAAGGGTAACATAAAGACGAAGAAGGACACTGAGAACTGGTGTGATTTCCACAAAATCCCCTGGAACAACACTGATGAATGTCACTCAAAACACTCATTGGTGGCCAAGATCAAAGAAAAGGAGTTTAACCCTGATGTAGAAAACAATGGGAGAAGATAGATCATCGATGTAGACCCCGTTGCTACTTTCACGACCGTAACAATTCAACCAGAAGAACCAACAGATCTTGAAGAGGGGGAGCCCTTTTTTCATTCACATATGTGGGTGAAGGAGCCCGCTACATTTTGTTGATAACGGAAGCTAGAAGAACCTCATCTCAACAGAGGTCGTCAAATAGTTAGGATTGTCGACAACACCACACCCGCAACCATACAACATTAGGTGGCTTCGCCAGGGACGAGATATTCATGTCAGCCAGCATTGTCGCGTATCATACGACATCAAGCCCTTCAAGGATGAGGTATTATGTGATGTTTCCCCACTAAATGTATGTGATTTTCTTTTGGGCCATCCATATATCTAGAAGCCCCATGCTATTTATGAGTCTCATCCCCATAGTGTCATTGTTACTTTGGGGGGTCATCTCTATAGGATACTAGAGGTAGTTCCACCTAAACAGTGTTTCAAGGTAATATCTCATACTAAAACATTGATCATCTCCACAATCTGTTCAAGAGGTGAACAAAAGGACACTAAAACCACTGGAGCCTCAGTCGAAGCACCTTCTATCCAGCAGAAGCAGGTCGACAAGATTGCAACAAAGTGTAAATATTCCTTCTGCACACAATCATCTCATGTATTCAGACTAGTGAAAAAGGTCCAACCCTTCCAACATCAGTTTCTCGACAACCTTCCACAAGCCAAGCAGTGCAACTTCTCCAACAAGGCCAACAACTCACCAAGGTTCAGATTTAGCAAACACTTCCCCCTATCCCTTGGGAACTCAACGTAATGGAGACCATTTCTTCCTAAGGAGGGAGGATTTATCTAGGAGGATATCGGTGGCCACCCACCTATTCCAACTGACTCAAAACATATATTTGGAAATTTACTATTTTTAGTAGTTTTTTGGGTCCTAAACTTATGGGAGCATTTTAAGGGCCTAAACGACACTTTTTCATGATCGATCACCTCAATGATCACTAAAGAAATGATTGATCTTTTGAAATGAATCTCTTCATCAATACGGTTCCAACGAGCTATTGTTTTCCCCAAACAGAGATCATATGCCAAAGTTACACCCCCGAGAAGTTGATACACCAAACTACCCAAAACGAGGTCCAAAAACCTGTTGGTTTTTCATCTTTCGAGGTTACGGTTTTGGATTTTCCTTATGTTAAAAATGCCTTTGGAGCCTCATTGTAACGATCATCTTCTTGTGAATGAGCATAATCGTCACATATCTTCTCAGAGATAAGCTCTCACCATTCTAGTGAGTCTTTCACTCTATATTTCTACAATTTTGTACATTTCCCTCATTAATATAAATTGTCTATTATTGTATCTCTGTGTTTATGGTTATATATTTAATATATATGTGTTATATTATTGATATATCTTTGTACATTTCTTTATTATATCTCCACTCTCATTTCACGCCAAAAATAATCTGGATCAATACATCTCCATGGTAGACTCCATAAAATCTTGTAAGATAACCTTCCTGAGACAAGAACAATGAAAGTATTTCCAGTATAATAGTATTTTCATAAGAACGTTTCTATGGTAACAAGAATGGATAACAATTTCATGATGATCAACATAGTATGATCAAGGTGAATTGCCCAGGAGAAAAACAAGAAATATCACTTTAGAGGAGATGTTAGTTCATCTTGCAAACATATATATCAATAGTATTCACATGCCATTAAGTATTCATTACATCTAGTAGTAATAGAACCTTTCAAAGGCTGCTTTCACAATTTGTAATGTGTCAAATATCAACCTTGATATGTGCAAATTAGAAACTTATTAATTTAATCAAACATGGAACCTGAAGCCTCAATTGTTATGAAGGGTGTGCTTGTTCGTTTGACCGCACTTGAAATCTTTGTTGCATCGTCAAGCTTGTCTTCCAATCTGAAACTAGATACCATCTTGACAAGGAGAGGTTAGAAACTGAATCAGGAGGTTCAATGATTAGATCAAGCTAGAAACTCTAAAATTTCAATTTTGACCACAAAATCAATTTGACCAGAAGTCAACCTTTAACTTTGACTTTGACAAGTCAAAATTTGACTTTGACTTTGACCAAAAATTCAAACTTCACTTTTTTTCTAAATGAGGGTACCAAGAGGTGTGCTAGGCTAGGGCACACTAGAATTCCCAAGAATTATGTCAAATATTTCACTCTAGTTGCCCGAACAAATGGGTTAGGGTTTTTTGTCACTGCAAAACCCTGACTGCAACTGCAACTACAATTGTAAATGGTGTTGCAACGAGATTGAGAATGAACTTCCCAATCTACCTTCCAGTGATTATATTGTCTGAAGATAGTGTGGGCCCATAAACTATTAAAATATTCGTTGATGTGCTCATTTTCACAATAGACAATATCACAATATTGTCACCCATCCATAGGCACAAAGCCACCCCCGAGTACCTTAACCTTTGCTAGATAGAATGATTCTGTAAATCCATACTAGAACCAACAGATAAACCCTAGTTGCAGTAGTAGCACGAGATGGAACCAAAAAACACTATTCAACTTCCACAACAACAAAAGGCAAGAGAAAGTCCCCACATCCACAGAAAAAGTATCATACACAACTGCAAGTGTTGCAGTTGCACTTCTCCCTCAAACTTGGGCCATGATTTATCTAGTACACCACCAAAAATACCACCAAGATTATCACCAAGAATATCATGAAGAAAATCACCAAGAATACTAGAGGTAGAGAGCATATATTAGGCTAGATAGTGCTAGAGAGAGAGACCAAGACCAAGAGATAACCATATGCCTGTATTCCTCCTTACATCTGCATTTGCAGCTGTAACTACATATCTTCACAAGACTTGTGCTCTGAATGGGTGTACAAATGAGATAAAACGTCCTCTATTTATATTAATTTGTCCAGTGACTTTTCTAGTTGGTCTGACCTGACTTTCTGGTAATTATATTTTCTATTTATCTTTTTCCTGTGGAGCCAACTTGTCTTTTTGGAAGATAATATTCTAATATTATTTCTTCTTCTAGATTGACTTGTCTTCTATGGTTTTCACACATCTGTGTAGGGTTTCCCTTGCTTCTGGAATATTCTATTCTAGTCAAAGGTTACACATGGAGGTTAATACCTCCCGCAGCTACCGTAACATCAACAAGATCTTCATTCACAATGTTCTTTAGAAGATAGAATTAGTATAAATAAGAGTAGTAGGCATGAGAAAGCTTTGTCTTGAGAATGATGGTAATATAGCGTTTCTCTGTTGTAGGTTTCCCCCTTGAAGAGGCATTGAACATTGGTCCCATTTCAATAAAGGTATCATTTTGGTGTGTTATTCTCTACATTCTATTGATTTGTTGGTAATTTTCGTTATATTCTTGTTTCTACTTAATATCACATAACCGGGTGCATAATTTACAAGTGAGTATGACCATTGTGTTTGTTTCAAAAGTTTAGAAAATGGTATATTCATTATCCTGGTGTTATATTGTGGCGATATGTTTGTTGCAAGCAAAAGCATGGTTAAAATTAGTAGGTTAAAGGCTCGATTTGCTAGCACTTTTGATATGAAGGATCTAGGAGAAACAAAACAAATTTTGGGCATTGAAATACATATAGATAGGAAACATGGTAAGATGTGTATTTCAAAAAGTATGTGGAGAAGATACTTATGAGATTCAGTATGAATAATGTGAAACTAGTAAATATCCCTTTGGCTTCTCATTTTAAGTTTTCTTCAAGATTATGTCTTTGTAAGAAAGAAGGAAATAATTAAATGTCCCGTGTACTATATGGTAGTGAAATATGAAGTTTAATGTATGTGATGGTATGTACAAGACCTAACATTTCATATGCAAATGGTGTTGCTCGTAGATAAATGGCAAATCCAAGTAAAGAACAAGTATTCATTGTATTTTCTATAATGGTTATAGCGATTTAGTCTATCGTTATGTTGATTTGGACTTTGCAGATGATTTGGACAAAAGGAGATCCACTTCGAGTTATGTCTTTACTCTTGTAGGATGACCTATTTGTTGGATGTCAAAGCTTCAAAATACAGTTGATTTATCCACTATTGAAGCAGAATATATAGTTGTTTCACATGCATGTAAGGAGGCGATTTGGTTAAAGGATCTATTGCGTGAGTATGGAAAAGTATAGGACAAGGTAAATGTGTTCTTTGACAGTTGAAGTGCTATCATTTGGCTAACAATCTAGCTTACCACGGTAAGACTAAGAATATTGTTGTTAAATATCATTTTGTAAGAAAAGTTATTGATGGAGGTGGAGTAGTTCTTGAGAAAGTCCATA
>JASDQU010507028.1:59606-71410 GCA_032191745.1 Picea mariana
GGGGGGGGGGGGATTCCGCCCACCCCCGCCAAAACTGTCGCCAAGGGGGTATAGGGGGGGCAGGAGACAATTTTTGTAGCTTCCCCCCTCCACCTGGAGGGGGACTCAGGGTAGTGCCCCTAAAGGAAAATATTGGGAAAATTTGCCTTGTAAAATATTGTAATTTTGTAGTTAATCTGGATTGTTCATTATAAGGTCACATATCTAATGGTAGAAATTATTTACTTTGTTTTTTTCCCTAGAAGGAAGCCATATTTTATGAGGGAATTGTATTGCGGCTATGTATATGGGTGATTATTGTATGTTGAGAGAGGATATTGTGAGACAAATAAGAGGAATTTATAGTGAGCATGTTGTAGGTTGCATCCCTTCATTTTGCTGGATAATAAAAAGGAAGGACCTACAAATTTATCTTGTGGATGTAGCCCACATTGGTTGAACCATGTATATCTTTGTCTCTATTTTATTGTGTGTCTTATATGTTTTATTTCCACATTTTTTTAATGATGTTAAAAAAATAAAAAAATAATGAGGTCCTAACCTTGTAGGTAGGTTGGGAGGGTAGACATCTTTGTTATCATAATGTGATTAAATTAATTTATTGGTTATAGTGATGATGAATTTTATTGTTGCCATGTTCTAATGTATATGATAATAGAATGTATATTACTGAAGTATGTTAATTTCATGTAACACTTTTTCTAATGATGTTAAAAAAAAATAAAAAATACCACTACTATACACACTTACATTGATGTCGTAACAAAGGGGTCATTGAATATGCTATCAAAGCAGGTTCAACCCTATAACATTGGCCATTACGCCTTCCACTGTGTTAAGTAAATGATTAAAAATGTATTGCTAATTAATTGTGAAAATTTCCCATGAAGTTAATCATGGTTAGAGGACGCACGAGAAGTAGATGATGTGATGCGAGAGGAAGAGGTGTGACACCTCTGATAGTATCCATGCGAGAGAGATCTAACCCTCAGAGAGATGAACAAGCAACTAAGAAGGAGCATGTTGTTGTAGGATATGTGGTAGTTATGATGAGATCCTTCCATAGGATGTCAGAGGAATTGATCAACCACCTAGACCAAGATGAGGGTAGAGAATATGTTCCCAATGAGGGTTCGCAACATGTTCCATATCATAGTAGTAACATACACAAAGAACTTGAGATGGTGAAGTTTCCTGAGTTCTGGGGTGCTTTGGATAGTTTAGCCACAGAGGTGTGGTTGGAAAACATGGAAATGTGCTTTACACTTTGTGATTACACCTCCAACATGAAAGTCTACATGGATTTCTTCCAACTGAAAGGGAGTGCTCTAATTTGGTGCAAGACACTCCTACCTCAACTAAACATGGTTGTTGAAGATGTGTCATGGGATTTGTTCAAGGAAAATTTCATGGAGAGGTATTTTTCTAAGGAATTCATTGAGCGTCAACTTAATAAGGTCAACACCTTATGATAGGTTAGTTGTACAATGTCAGAGTATAGGGCTAGGTTCTTGGAGCTACTTAGGTATGCTCCACATATGAACACAGAGAAGTTAAAGGTAAACAAGTTTGTGTTTGGACTTAACTTTGACATTCATGTGAAGGTGAGGATCATAATACCTCAAACGTTGCATGATGTTATTCAAAATTCCCTTATAGCCAAGGAAGAAATGAAAAATGGGGGTCAGGGAAGGACTCCTTCTAGATCGAGTGGAAAAATGACATCATGAGCACAACAACATTAGAAACCATCCATATAGAGTTTTGGGCAGTGAGATACGCCCAGATGTCCTATGTTCTCAACACCACGATGAGAGAATCCTCAAGCTAGGACTTCTTATAGAAGAACACAATAGAAACAACAGTGTCATCTATAACAACATGTTTGTTGTGGAGCTTGATTATCTTTTTGATTTAGATGTTTGTTTCAGCCATGCTTGGACACCATTACCTAACATGGGAGTGGGAGGGGGGATTCCACCCCCCCCCCCGAAATTGTTTCCAAGGGGGTATAAGGGGGGCATGAGACAATTTTTGTAGCCCCCCCCCAACCTCCACCTGGAGGGGGACTCGGGGTAGTGCCCCTAAAGGAAAATATTGGGAAAATTTTCCTTGTAAAATATTGTAATTTTGTAGTTAATCTGGATTGTTCATTATAAGGTCGCAGATCTAATCGTAGAAATTATTTTATTGTTTTTTTCCCTAGAAGGAAACCCTATTTTATGAGGGAATTATATTGTAGCTATGTATATGGGTGATTATTGTATGTTGAGAGAGGAGATTGTGAGAGAAATAACAAGAATTTATAGTGATCCTGTTGTAGGTTGCATCCCTTCATTTTTCTAGATAATAAAAAGGAAGGACCTGCAAATTTATCTTATGGACGTAGCCCACATTAGGTGAACCATGTGTATCTTTGTCTCTATTTTATTGTGTGTCTTCTGTGTTTTATTGTATTTCTGTGTAATGCTATTTTTCTAACAATTAGTATCAGAGAGAAAGGTAACTCGTAGGAAAAGAGGGTTCCTAGTTCGAGTGGGAGCAATGGCGGAAGATGGAAAGTTTAGATTCAAAAAATTTAATGAACAAAACTACCAGTTATGGAAGATGCATATGTAATATAATTTATATCAAAAGGATCTATTCCTACCATTGGAAGGAATAACAAAGAAGACGGCGACCATGAAGGATGAAGAATGGGAGGTTCTCAATAGAAAGGCATTGGGAATGATACGACTGAGCCTAACAATGTCGGTGGATTTAAATATTTCAAAATAAAAGACAACGAAGGAACTAATGGATGCATTGGATAAAATATATGAAAAAACATCAACATCCAATAAGGTATTTATAATGAAGTGATTATTTGATATGAAGATGTCAGAAGGTGGGTTTGTAGCAGATCATTTGAATGAATTTAATACGGTTAATAATCAACTAAGTTCTATAAAAGTGGAATTTGATGATGAGGTTAGGAATCTTCTAATCATATGCTCATTTCCATAAAGATGGAAAGACTTGGTCATGGCTGTAAGTAAGTATGTCTCTAGTTCAACCACTCTAAAATTTTATGATGTTGTTGGTGTTATCCTTAGTGAGGAAATGTGACAGAAAAGCACAAGTGAGACATCAGGTAATGCTTTAAACATGGAGAATAGGGTAAGACAAAAGGATAGAGGAAAGGTCTCAGGGAACGATGAGAATTCTATTAATGGATGATCCAAATACAGACTAGGAAAAATAGAGTGTTGGAATTGTGGAAAGAAAGAACATCTGAAGAAAGACTACAGAGCTCTGAAGAAACAAAGAGATGGACAATAGGAGAAAAATATGGAAGCAAATGTAGCAGGTGATGTGTTACAAGATGCTTTAATTCTTTTTGTAGATAGTATTTCTCAGTCTTGGGTATTATATTCATGGGCTTCTTTTAATGCCACACCCCATAGAAAACATTGTCTAGATTATGCTCAAGGCGATTTTGCACAGGTTCATTTGGGTGGTGACAGACCATGCAAAATTGTTGGAATGGGCATGATACAAATAAAGAAAAAGAATGGAAACCAATGGTTGTTGAAAGAGTTAAGACATGTTCCATATCTAACGAAAAATATTTTTTCAACAGGGCAGTTGGCAAGTGAAGGTTGTATATCTATATTTAAAGATAAGTCATGGAAGTTCAACAAAGGATCATTGGTGATAGCAAAAGGAGAGAAGGTAGGTACATTGTATCTATGTTATGCTAATACTAATTCTTCTATATATTTAGCTTTTAGAGGAGTGGATACAACATTGTGGCATCATAGGATTGGACAAATGAGTGAGAACAGGATACAAATACTTCACAAAAGAAATTTGTTTCCATATATTAAACAAATTGATTTGGATTTATGTGAGCATTGTATTTATGGAAAACAAAAGAGAGACAGATTTCTCAGAGTTGGAAAGTTAAAAAATAATGAAAAGTTAGAGCTTGTGCATACATATGTATGGCGACCAAGTCATGGATCATCTCTTGTTGACCCTCATTATTTTTTTTTATTTTTTTTGATGATTCAAATAGAAAAACTTGGGTTTATTACATTCGACGAAAATATGATTTTATTGATACTTTTAAGAAATGGAAAGATTTGGTTGAGAATGATACAGGAAAATGGTTGAAGTATCTCAGATTAGACAATGGAGGTGAATATTGCAGCAAGGAGTTTAATGATTACTGTTCATACCATGGGATTCATAGAGATAAAATAGTTCCAGGAACACCACAAGAAAATGGTTTGCTAGAAAAGAAGAACATGACAATCATGGATCATGCAAGCAGTATGAGATTGCATGCAAGGTTTCCCTTACATTTTTGTGTAGATGTTGTAGATACTGCTATTTAATTGATAAACAAAGGAACTTGAAGTTCTTTAGATGGTGGAATTCTAGAGGAAGCATGGATAGGTAAAATGGTAAACTATTCCTTTTTGAATACTTTAAGTTGTGAAACATTTGTCGATATTGATAAAGAAAATAGAACAAATCTTCCAGAAAAATTCAATGAGTGTACCTTTGTTGGATACAGTGTTAATGATTTTGGTTATCGCTTATGGGATTATGAAAATAACAAAATAATTAGGATTAGAGATGTTGTTGGGGTTCTATAATCATAGGTAACCTGACTCTTCGGTTGCTTATTTGGCGTTACTCCCGTGATGACGACATCTTGCTCGATTGATTCCATTTCCCCCCTGTATCCATTTGCGCCTAATCCTTCATCACCCTGTTGTAACTATCATCCACCTCTACGCCACTCACTCCCTTATCCATTGATCCCATTGGCTACATCTCGCTCGCCACTCGTCTATGAATAAACACACTTAGGAAAAAAAGAAACAATAGATTAATAATGTTAGTAATAAAATTTAGTGTAGTTAGACTAATTAAAATATGTTAGGCTAGTTAATAATTAATTAATTAATATTTAAGATTAGTTGTTTAAGTTAGTAATTAAGTTAGATTAAATATTAATTGAAAAAAATAAAACAATAATATAAAACAAATACAAAAATTAAATAACAATTAAAAAATTAAATAAAAATAAGCTTAAAACTTAAATAAAAAAATATATGATAAAACAAAAAAAATTAAAATTAAAATAAAATATATATATAATCTAAACTATCATAAGTCTACACCCACTACATTTCCCCTGTACATTTTGGACCCCCCCTCCCTGCCTCCCTCACATCACATCACCTGAAGGGGGGTCCGGGCAAGTGGTATTGGGAGGGATACTTGTCACCTCCTGGTGAAATCGAACCCCCTTCCCAATACCGACATCTTATCCATTTGAAATCGAACCTCCTGGTGAAATCGAACCCCCCTTCAGTTGCTTATTTGGCATTACTCCCGTGATGACGACATCTTGCTCGGTTGATTCCATTTCCCCCTTGTATCCATTTGCACCTAATCATTCATCACCCTGTTGTATCTATCATCCACCTCTATGCCACTCACTCCCTTATCCATTTATCCCATTGGCTACATCTCGCTTGCCACTCGTCTATGAATAAACACACTTAGGAAAAAAAAGAAACAATAGATTAATAATGTTAGTAATAAAATTTAGTGTAGTTAGACTAATTAAAATATGTTAGGCTRGTTAATAATTAATTAATTAATATTTAAGATTAGTTGTTTAAGTTAGTAATTAAGTTAGATTAAATATTAATTGAAAAAAATAAAACAATAATATAAAACAAATACAAAAATTAAATAACAATTAAAAAATTAAATAAAAATAAGCTTAAAACTTAAATAAAAAAATATATGATAAAACAAAAAAAATTAAAATTAAAATAAAATATATATATAATCTAAACTATCATAAGTCTACACCCACTACATTTCCCCTGTACATTTTGGACCCCCCCTCCCTGCCTCCCTCACATCACATCACCTGAAGGGGGGTCCGGGCAAGTGGTATTGGGAGGGATACTTGTCACCTCCTGGTGAAATCGAACCCCCTTCCCAATACCGACATCTTATCCATTTGAAATCGAACCTCCTGGTGAAATCGAACCCCCCTTCAGTTGCTTATTTGGCATTACTCCCGTGATGACGACATCTTGCTCGGTTGATTCCATTTCCCCCTTGTATCCATTTGCACCTAATCATTCATCACCCTGTTGTATCTATCATCCACCTCTATGCCACTCACTCCCTTATCCATTTATCCCATTGGCTACATCTCGCTTGCCACTCGTCTATGAATAAACACACTTAGGAAAAAAAGAAACAATAGATTAATAATGTTAGTAATAAAATTTAGTGTAGTTAGACTAATTAAAATATGTTAGGCTGGTTAATAATTAAGATTAGTTGTTTAAGTTAGTAATTAAGTTAGATTAAATATTAATTGAAAAAAATAAAACAATAATATAAAACAAATACAAAAATTAAATAACAATTAAAAAATTAAATAAAAATAAGCTTAAAACTTAAATAAAAAAATATATGATAAAACAAAAAAAATTAAAATTAAAATAAAATATATATATAATCTAAACTATCATAAGTCTACACCCACTACATTTCCCCTGTACATTTTGGACCCCCCCTCCCTGCCTCCCTCACATCACATCACCTGAAGGGGGGTCCGGGCAAGTGGTATTGGGAGGGATACTTGTCACCTCCTGGTGAAATCGAACCCCCTTCCCAATACCGACATCTTATCCATTTGAAATCGAACCTCCTGGTGAAATCGAACCCCCCTTCAGTTGCTTATTTGGCATTACTCCCGTGATGACGACATCTTGCTCGGTTGATTCCATTTCCCCCTTGTATCCATTTGCACCTAATCATTCATCACCCTGTTGTATCTATCATCCACCTCTATGCCACTCACTCCCTTATCCATTTATCCCATTGGCTACATCTCGCTTGCCACTCGTCTATGAATAAACACACTTAGGAAAAAAAAGAAACAATAGATTAATAATGTTAGTAATAAAATTTAGTGTAGTTAGACTAATTAAAATATGTTAGGCTRGTTAATAATTAATTAATTAATATTTAAGATTAGTTGTTTAAGTTAGTAATTAAGTTAGATTAAATATTAATTGAAAAAAATAAAACAATAATATAAAACAAATACAAAAATAAAATAAAAATAAGCTTAAAACTTAAATAAAAAAATATATGATAAAACAAAAAAAATAAAAATAAAAATAAAAAATATATATAATCTAAACTATCATAAATCTACACCCACTACATTTCCCCTGTACATTTTGGACCCCCCCTCTCTGCCTCCCTTACATCACATCACCTGAAGGGGGGTCTAGGCAAGTGTTATTGGGAGGGACACTTGTCACCTCCTGGTGAAATCGAACCCCCCTCCCAATACCACTTACCACCTTAGGGGGGGTCTAAAAACTACTTTCCCCCTTGCAAAACCGCTCACCCAAAAAACTCAAAACTTCTATTTTTCCATTTTCAACCAGTCGACTTCCGGGAAGTATTCTGGGAAAACAGAAAGGAATTTTGAAAAACCGCGAGAGGTTTTTTTTTCGTAATGGGATGAAGAAAAAATACCTCTTTCAATTTTTTCACAAGTTCCACCATTTGGGAGAATCAAAGCCATATTTCATCCCCTTTTTTCAAGTTTCTGGTTTTTCCCGTTTCAGTCCTGATTTTACGGGAGTTGTTTTAGCGAGATGGAGATGAAATTGGAGAAACCAAATGAGTTTGTTACTCCAGAAAAAAAAATATAGAATAAAATCCTAAATTTGTTTCACAGATGTCTGATTTGACTCCTTTTTTGAACAGATTCGTCCTGGTTTCTAGTTCCAATCTTTTTGGGATTTACTTACTATTTTTGGCCAGGAGGATCGAATTCGATCTCCTGAGCCTAAGGATTGTATTTGTTATTTATATCCATGTTTGTAATGGAGTAGGGTTTGGACCCTGTTGGATGGAAAAATCCTGTTAGGACCTCCTAGACCTAACTGTACATTTGGATGTTAATTATACACAGGGATGTTATCAAATAAATTATAACATAGTGCCATATGATAGGATTCTTATGTCAAATTTCCTGGTGAAGTTTTTCTCTGTAATTTTGTCTCCCTATGTAACACCATCTTGTATTATGCAGTATTACTTATTATAATAAGTAAAAGGGAAGAACTTGTTGAGATATACACTCTATCACTTGGCTTAGAATAGTTTCTATGTTTTCTACTAAAATTTGAATGCAAAATTCTATATTTCTCTATATTTAATTTGAAATCTTTAAACCTTTTTCCCCTCTTCCATACCTCAATCCTATGAAGATCCAGTGATTTGCGTAACTTTCCCTACATCAATGGCCTATCAAATCTGTCTTATTTGATGCTATCTTGGACTCCATTTCTCAATGGCCTCTTCTCTCTTATTCCAACCAAAAAATTTAAAAACCAAACCCAAATCCATCATAACTAGCCTAAAAACCTATTCCAAACCAAGCTAGATTAGATAGAGATAGCCCTCTCTGAGTCTTGGAGGGGCAGATCCTTGACTCGAAGTGGTTTTGTGGTTACCCCTACCAATTTCCTCCTCAGCCTAGGAAATTACAGGGTGATAACATAATGGTGACCATACTAGGGAACTTTCTCTAGTAGTGCACTTCAAGTTCCAGATTTGATCACTAATGGTAGATAGTGACCAGACACAAGAAGGCTGAAAGTTTTCACCTGTTGACACAAATCAACTCCAGACAGTGCCAACTGAAAGACTCCACTGGAGGAAGAACCTGAAGCATGACCAAGCAATCTGGAAAGAGAAGGTATTCAAGCTCAAATTGCATTCAAGAAATTTTTGGTTTTATCTGTAATTATGTCCTATATTTTTCCAACCTTAATCAAGAGTATATTTTTGAAGTTTATATTGATCATTTGAAAATCGATGAGCCTCAATAGACTAAGACTCAAGTTGTATATCATTTACTCACTAATACACCTGTGCACATTCCAGATACACCTTTAGGAAGCCCAGTGAGACGTGAGCCTCATGCTTTATCTTCTACTCTTGATAAACCTTCAGATGGTTATAAGCCTCTTGCTTCGCCTCCTATACCTAGAAAAGTCCCAGACAAATACAAGACTATAGGTTTTCCTCCTATCCTCCATGACCTCCCTACAAATTATATCAATAACCTGCCCAGGTTTGATGGATAAAATGAAAAGATCACTACTGAAAAGCATATCCAAGTCTTGAGGATTTTCTTGATCTCTTTGAGGTGGAAGATGATGATGTCTGAATCAGAATGTTTGCCCTATCATTACAAGGTAAAGTAAAAAATTGGTTTAATAATCTTCCAGCTGCAAGCGTTAGAAATTTCCATCAATTCATGCAAGTTTTCCTAGATGGATGGGTGATCATGAGAAATGTATTTCTCATCTTAGAATAATATGGCCATTTAAAAAGACAACTAGGGGATATAGTACATCAATTTTCAACAAGGTTCAATAAGGTGTACCATGCAATGCCTATTGATATAAGGCCACCCCTAGGATCAACCCTTTTGCATTACCCAGATGCATTTGATCTAGAGATGGCATTCAAATTAAGAGAACAGAACATTGTAACCCTTCGAGAAATTCAAAAGATTGTAGTTGATGTGGAATCTGACTTGCTGAACAAAAGGTCCAAGCTAAGGGAAGAAGAGAAAGATAGAAATGAAAATGACCAGATGACATATTCAGAAATGAAACTAGATGTCCTGACAAACACTGTAAAAGAGATGATGCAGACGATTAGCAGGAAAGATATTTTTTTTTGTTCAAAGACAACATGTGCCAATAGTTCCATAATAGACAAGGATCGATGTCCACAAATACTTTGTAGATCATCCTTGGTACCATGGTTTGGATAATGATTCTTTCATGTATTCAATTCACAACATAGTCAAAGATGAAGATCCATCTCAACTTGCATAGGAACAACCAGCTGATATCATGTGCATGTTTGATGACATTTCTTATCTGGATAATCTACCCAAGTATGATTAGTATGATGATGATCATGTGGCTGAAATATAGATGTTGATTGTTCAAAGAAATCAACACCATATCGTTGGCAGGAAGAAGATCAATTACAACTCATATATGACAATCAACCTTTGCACAACAATCATGACAACGATGAGGAAAATATAGAAAATTTCAAAGTAAGGGAAAAATCGTTTCCCTTATGTTTCTCTTATTTTCAATTTTTGAGAGAAAATTGTAAGAAAGTGGTCAATAGTAGGGAGGGAGAATGTTCTGATCAATCAGTCAAAGATTCCATTGATGATATGGAGGTTGTTCTAAACTCATAATTACAGCCCTTGACCTACATTGATTTTCAAATTCTGGATGAAATCTTAGAGCCTGAGACAGATATGAGTTAATACAAAATTACTTTGTACCATTAATATTTAATTCATTTTAGTTTTTCAAAAAGAATCTTGAGTATGTGCTAAAGGATAAACAAACATAAAATCAAGAAGTTTCAGTGGAACCAATGCAAAAGTCATCTCAATTTTTACAGGATCCAATATCTGATGTGTTGGATGATAGGTGTTGTCAAAGTCATTTTCCATCATCCAGCTATGGGATGAAAAGTTGTTATGATATTGACATGATCAGCCAGTCAACTTCATTGTCTTTTTCAGCAGGAGTCTCATTACAAAGATGAACAGAAAATTTGCATCTATATCAAGAATGTTTTGAGGATCTAGACAACATAAATATAATAGCAAATCATGAGGTTGAATTGGCTAAATTTGAATAACAACGAATGGGTCAAGTCTATATTGATCCAGTGGATATTTATATGGAGAAATTGTTCATCATAGAGCCACAATGCATTCCCAGTATTTATGTTGTATGTCAGGTTTATCAAGATCCTTGTGATAAAGATCAGGATGGAAAGCATTTCATGATGCTTATGCAAGTTCTATTTCTGATATTGATTGAAAACATTGAAAGAGTAGAGTTATTAAAGCAGTTTCTTGACTGGTTGCACTAGCATTATTGTATCATTTAGAACAATAAAATTATCAGCAGTTTAGGGTAGGTAGAAGTTTTGAATAAGCTAATTCATTTAAGCATCTTTTTCAGTATTGTATGGTTTCCAACAGAGTTTGCAGTTGATAGTATCTAGCTCAACGTTCAATAAAAAATGAGACAATTCGAAGATTATAGATGCAGTGACTCCATGGCCCAATGAATATAGCACCGGTCTAGATGTTTAGACTTCAATAGTTCTTGACACCTCCTGAAAGAGTTGCCATCCCCGGGTGGAGCCTATGTTGGGGTCCTATAATAATAGGTAACTTGACTCTCCAATTTCTTATTTGGCATTGCTCCCATGATGACCACATATGGCTCGGTTGATTCCATTTTCCCCCTCTATCCATTTGTGCTCGATCCTTCATCACCCAGCTGCATATTTCATACACCTCTATGCCACTCACTCCCTTATCCATTTGTCCCATTGGCTACATCTCACCTGCCACTCATTCATGAATAAACAAGCTTAGGAAAAAAAGAAACGATAGATTAATAATGTTAGTAATAAAATTGAGTGTAGTTAGACTAATCAAAATATGTTAGACTAGTTAATAATTAATTAATTATTAATTAAAAATATTAATTAATATTAGTTGTTTAATTTAGTAATTAAGTTAGATTCAATATTAATTGAAAACAATAAAACAATAATATAAACCAATTACAAAAATTAAATAACAATTAAAAAATTAAATAAAACTAAGCATAAAACTTAAATAAAAAAAC
>JASDQU010507029.1:676-14903 GCA_032191745.1 Picea mariana
TAGCTTCCGCCTTAATGGTGGCGGGGGTGGCTCCAGTGTAACCGGCGGCAGGCCAAGAAGCCTTCGTGACCGGCGGAGCTCAGGATCCTCCACTGTGTGAGAAGATCCAAGACACTCTAAGGTAGTCTAAACGTTCAAAAGTAACACACACTAAAAAAAAGTCCCTAAGAGATAAGACAAGCAAACATTAAATTAATTGGAAGAACAATTACAACAACCAACACTAGAGCAACTTACCGGTGCAAGTGAAACTCGAACACGGAAGCACCCTCCAGGTATACTCTACAAAGCGTGGCCCGATGTCTATTCTAGGTACCATGGTATACCCCCGCAGTCACCTGTGTATGTCCATAAAAAGATTGGCAACTAGGTTGCCAGCGCGCGAACAGTCACCAAGCGGGTACAGTCGAAAGTCAGGTAGACCACAATGAGCAGGGTATCGAGCCCGAAACCTGTCAAGGGTATTGAGAGAAAATGTTTCGGAAGACAACTGAGGACCTCGAATGAATTCAAGACCCACGAAGCCCCGTGGCAAATCTTAACAACGGAATCCCAAAACAAGCCCTCTATATGTGTTCTCCACTACGATTGGTCCATCTTTGGAGGGGTTATCTCCGCTACCTTTCCGCACACGACCTTGTGTTTATCCCCTATGTTAGAGGGGAGTCCCAGATAAATTTCACAACACTGGACTTAGACACTCCCTAATTCAGACTTCAATGTTTGGTTTTAAAATGGCCTTGAAGAGTTTACTCTCCAACCTAATCCAAGGCCCTAATTCTGAACTAGTTGGTGAACCCTACAAACATAAAAGTCTAGTAGATTTTAAATTTAGCATTATTTTTATGGCTTTGTATTACGTCAAGGGGTATGAAGGTGACATTGATGATGTAAAAAAGACGAAAGTAATAAACGAATGAAAAAACTGGAAACAAAACTTTTACTGAATGCAAAATTTCAACAACTTTTCAAACGAAATATTTTTAATTTTTTCTAAGATTTTGGATAGAAAACTCAGGAATTTCACTCGACTACGAGCTACTTATGATCTAAGTGAACTGCAAAAACTTATGAAATAAAAGACTTTTCCCTGGCTAATAATGCAGAAACACACCTTTCAACCAAACAAGAAAATGAAAAGAGGGACTTTTTTTTTTTATTCAAATGCTAGTAAAGCAAGAAAGGAAAAATACCGACAAGCAAAAAACCAAGAAAAACAATTTTGGCCTAAATCGCAGATCGCAAAGAATTAGGTCAAAAATCACACACTAGCAATTTTTCTTTTTAAAACAATGACTCTCACACTTGCCTAAAAACCTTTAAAAAAAAAAACTATTTTTATGAGAAAAAGTAAGCTATAAGTAAAATTAATCCTAAGCTACTGACTGTTCAAACAGAGATTCAAACACCTGAGAGGAATAATTCTTATCAAGGGAAAGGATGACTTCCTTACCCTTAACAAAAAGTATCATGTACAAGCACACAATTGTTACTCAAATAGCACGCGTGCGAACGCGCGCTGAGTAGAGACAGAGTGCGTGTACACGCGGGCTGACCTTGTACAGGCCGCGTGTATATTTAAACTCTGAGAAAAAATGAAAACAGACAGACCAAACCAGGAAGAGACCACTGATATTGATAACCAGGATCCCTTGAAGGCTTGGACACTCTTTCTAACAGAAAAACAAATAATGTAAGGAAAAAATGATAAAGCAAAAACAATCTGAGATAGAACTGCTAGCAAACAAGACTTAGACAGAATTCAAGAAAACCCCCTGAGAATGTGTGATTCTGACAGAGAAGAGGATAACTGCCTCTGAAGTCTTCTAAACTCTACACGTTACTGCTACCTCTACAGCTAGCGTTCACACGCGGGCTGTAAGAGAGTAGGGCGCGGGTACACGCGTGCAAACCTTATGCATGCCACGTGTACCTCTGTGGGTCTCGAAAAACACAGTCAATCAAAAGACAGGGAAAGCTGGTATGGAAAACCAGACTCCTTGCTAGCTCAAACCTTACAAAAACTGAAAAGAAAAGACAGGCAAGAAAAACTAATCTTTAAAACTACCCAAAAACTAAATAAAATTTCAGGAACCCTAGAGAGTCTCCCCAGTACGGTCGCCAATTCTGTTGTTGGGAAAAACTCCCTATGGACTAGCAAATAGAGTTTAGACTTTGCATGCAGATATAACCGAAGAGAAATTACTTTCTACCTTCATCCCTAGATTTAAATCCCCTTTTCTTAGTAAATGCATGGAAAGATCAACCTACCTCATTCCCGGAGTTTGATGTCGATCCTCCGTTGTGCTTGATTACTCGTTCGCAATACTCCTTCCAAAGCTGACCTACATCCAAGACAAGCAACAACTATGCATGCATACTACTTATATACTAATGGGTTAGAAATCCAAAACATGTACTAATCAAACCATAAAAAGTTTATGACTTGGGACGGGAAAAGTACTTTCTTTATTACTTTGAATGAGTCAACTTACAAAAGTTGAGAGCGCCCACCACTCTGTGAACCTAATCCTGGGCTCCTCTTTTTCTATCCTTCAACTTCTTTGCTTTGAATCTCCTTTGGCACAAGGAAAGGCTAAGGGGTTGGGACAATGGGAATACATAAATGGGCAGAGTTTATTTGCTATATTTTTCCTCTTCCAAATGGGACCCCTACCCCTTCTTTTATAGGCTAGAAGGAGCTAGGTATTTGGACGAACCCTCGGTCATGCATGGCCGGGAGTTTCAGTTAACTCACCCATAGCTTTTTGTTCCGTCGGCAACTTTCCTTTTTTTCGTGCTTTTGTAGGTACACGCGGGCTGTTTTGGGTCAGCTAGCGTGTACACGCATGCAGTAATGGATTAGGGCCCGTGGGCCTTTATAAAAGAGGATTTTCATAGAGTTGTTCAGCAGTGCTTTGGCAAAGAAGGGATATGATTTGGCCTGATGCCGGGTAAGCATGTGTGGTTCAATTAAGGGTTATAACATGCATGCCCAAGAAATTTTCCATGGCGGTCGAAAAGAAAGACTACGGGACAAGAGATCCTTTCAAAATGTTGCTCGAGGAGGCCCTCCAGTGACAGAGGAACAAGATGATGGACAACTTTGCACAAATCCTTCAATTATTGTCGACAAGCGACACATCCACCTCAAGGAGAAGCATCGTCCCCATCAAGGTACAAATCAATTTTGATATTCCTATATTTGAAGGTCAAATAGATGTGGATGTCGTAGATAAATGGTTAAATCTTCTAGAAGGGTATTTTTTTGTCTACAACTGTTCCGATAGAGAAAATATTACATTTGCGCTCCTCAAGGTCATCCCCCATGTCAAACATTGGTGGGATAATTTATGTGAGAAAAAGGAAATAGAGGGATCCACATTATTTGTAGTTGCATGCACTTGGGGTTCCTTTAGGGAAGATATTAAGGAACAATACTACCCTGTTGAAAGTTATGATGACCCATATACAAAATGGACCACATTGCGACAGGAAGGGGACCAAGCAGTGCTAGAGTTCACGAATATCTTCCATACCTTGCGCACCAATCTGGGTATCAAATATTCTGAGTGACATCTGGTGCTCAAGTATCGTGGTGTTCTACATAGATACATCCAGGCAAAAATTGATTTTTTGGACATCTCATCCCTTGGCGCAACCTATCGAGATGCTATCAAAATCGAGCAGAAGCTTAAACAAAAGATGTGTTAGTTTGGGTTTGGGAACCACTCACAACAGAAGTAGGCAAGGGCAGCCCCAACTCATAGAACAAATGGAAAAGAAAATATGGACAGCCTCAGGACAACTATTGCAAGCCACAAGCAAAGAAGGACAATGGAAAAACAAAGAAAGATATCGGGAAGTGGTGCGACTTCGATAAGAGCCCCTAGCATAACACTGATGATTGTCATTCAAAGTAGTCATTGATGGTTGAGGTAAAATCCTATGAATCAAAACTAAGATCCAGCATGGTGAACCTGATGAGCCAGAGGAAGGCGAGCACCTCTTTCATTCACAGATGTGGGTGAAAGGTACCCCACTCCACTTCATCGTTGATAGCGGTAGCCAGAAGAACCTCATCTCAGCGGAGGTCGTCAAGCGGTTGGCCTTGCCGACAACGTCGCACACCCGTAGCCCTACACCATCGGATGGCTCCGCCAAAAAAGCAATCTTCGCGTCAACCAATAGTGTCACCTATCGTACGACATCAAGCCCTTCAAATATGACGTATTGTGTGATGTTGCTCCCCTTGAAGTTTGTAATGGTCTTTTGGGCCAACCTTATTTATGGAAATGTCATGCCATATATGATTCTACGCCTCGAAGTGTTATTATTACTTTGAACAAAAAATTGTACTGGACACCCAAGGAAATCCCACCTAGTTTTATTTCCCATATCTCTACCAAGCAATGTAGGAAGGTCATCTATCAGACTGGGAAGTTCATCTTATTCATGATTCGCTTTCAAAACGAGTGAAATATTGCAGCCACACCAAAGCCTCTGTAGCCGACCTCTCCACGCAGCAGAAGCAAGTGGATAAGGTCATGAAAGAATACAAGGACATCTTCTCCTCACCTACTGGGGTACCTCTACATTGTCAAGTCAAGCATTCTATTGATCTGACCCCCAGTGCACTGCTACCCAATGGGCCAATCTATCACCACTCTCTATTATAAAATAAGGAGATCAAGTGTCAGATCCAAGAACTACTCCAATGGGGGCACATCTAACCCATCTCATCACCTTGTGGAAGCCCGATCATGTTGGTGTAGAAGAAAGATGAGACCTAGCAACTCTACATTGATTATTGATCCCTAAATAAGATCACAATCAGGAACCGGTACCTGATTCTCCAAATCACTGATCTCCTTGATCAAATCAAGGGGGGCAAATACTTCATTAAGATTGATCTAAAGTTTGGCTACCATCACATCCCAATAAAGCAGATAGATGTATAGAAGACTGCCTTCAAGTCAAAAGAAGGTCTTTTTGAATGGTTGGTCATTCCCTTTGGTTTGACAAATGCCCCAACAAATTTCATGAGGATGATGGAAAATATCTTGCAATCTTTCAGCAATTATTTTGTAGTGGTGTATCTGGAAGACATCCTCATCTACAACAAGACTTGGGCAGAACACTTGCAGCATATCCAGTAGGTTCTGCACACTCTACGGTAGCACCAACTATATGCTAACTTGTAAAAATGCTCCTTCAGAATGGACAAGGTCTAGTACCTAGGCTACATTGTTGATTAGCATGGTGTGCATGTGGATCCAGCCAATATCTAGGTCATCCGTGAGTGGCCAGCCCCAACCACACTCATTGAGCTTCAGAGCTCCTTAGGCCTTACCAATTTCTATCGCAGGTTCGCGTTGGGATTCTCATATATTGCATGGGCCCTCAGCCAAGTAACCAGGGGTGGTAGTAAGGCCAAGTTTGTGTGGGGCCTGTCCCAACATCAAGCGTTCAATGATTTGAATCAGCGCTTATGCTCAGCCCCAATACTTTCATTATCTGGCCTGCAACAACCCTTTGAGATCGAGAAAGATGCATTGGACTATGTTGTGGGCATAGTTCTCACCCAAAACGGTCACCCCATGTCCTATCATAGTGAGACACTATCATATTTTGTCTGTAAGTACCCTACTTATGACAAATAAATGTACTTCATTGTGCAAGCCTGCTGCCAGTGGAGGAATTACATTCTCTGGAAGGAGACAGACATCCACATTAATCATAATTCATTGTAGTTTATGCAGGCATAAGGCAAATTGTAGAATGACCACCATAAGAAGTGGTCCACATACTTACAACAGTTCCACCTTAACATCAAATATAAGATAGGTAGTACCAACTGGGTCACTGATTGCCTCAACTGACCTCCATTCGCAGCACTCACCACAGTGCTAGACTCTTGCGACCATGAGACCTCCGAATGGCCCCACCTCTATGAGAAATATCCTGACTTCGCCAACACCTACCAGATGTTGGGTGCCAACACAAATATCACTAATTTCCTTCTTCGGGATGGGTTTTTATGCCATCTGGGCCATCTTTGTGTTTCAACAAGAGAGCGACATAAGCTTATTTGGGAAGCCCACTTATATAATCGGATGGAAGGACATTTCGGCGTCGAAAAGACAGTGGTTGTATTGCAGCAACAATTTTACTAGTCAAAGCTTCGACGGGATGTCAGTAAGTATATCATGTCATGCACTGTATGTGCTATTGCTAAATCGACCACTAAGAAAAAGGGTTTGTACACCCCTCTGCCTACTCATGACAAGCCCTGGTGTTGAGTCAAGAAAAAGGTACAAATATCCTCCTTATCACCATGGTTTATGATATAACCTCGATTGACTTTTCTATCAATTAGGGATAATTAGGAAATAAAATGATTAAAAAGACTTCTAGAAATGTTATTAAGTAATATTAGATAATTTCTGAATTTCGGTTTCAATTGTTTGATTATATTACAGGAATGGACAAATATGGTTAAACTCAAAGATTATGAATATGCACAGACTATGGGAGATCAAGGAAATCAGGCGCAAATCAGTTTTGAGGAAGATTGATTCTCTATTTTTTAATCTTTACAAATAGTAAAAGCAATCATGAGGATCTCTCGATCCTCATGATAGCTTAATTTACCATATCATTGTAATATATAGAGGACAATGAATCACAAAAAGACAGCTAAAAAATTTATCCAAGAATTCGGATCTCTGAATTGCTCTGTCCAAACAGTTTATTGTTAATGTTGTACCAGTTATGGAATTAATAGAAGATTTGAGAATTTTTACTATCTTTGCATACTGAGTTTCTAGCAGCAGTACTTCTGAAGATCATGGACCCAGTCGAAAGGAGTTATTGTCTCAATCTGTAATCATATCAATTTGATTTCAGTTCTGTGATTTAAATCTCTTTGCAACAGTTAAGATAAATGTGTGAGTGTGTTGATGTTTTCATAAATTAGTTATGTTATTTCATTACAGAGGATAAATGTTTCATTTGAATGTTATTGATTGTTGTTCCATTTATCATTGTTGTAATTTGCTGGTCGATAGTTCCTCTCATTTCCGCATATGTTGTCCCTTTTATTAAGTTAGCATTGGTTGTTCCTTTCGCTTAAATTAGCATTTGTTGTTACTTTAGCTTAAAGTTACATTTGTTGTCCCTTTCGCTTAAAGTTACATTTGTTGTTCCTTCTTAATTTTACAGTACTTAGTTGTTCTTTTCCAACAAGTTAGACAGTCATTGATAGATTAGTTTATTAAGCATTTATATAGATTCAATTACTATTTCTTAGCTAGATGAATTCATAAATTTGGTTAATGCCTTTAATTCACAAGCATGTTTCAGATTAAATTGCAATTCTGTTAAGTGAATTCTTAGTTTCAGAATGAATGTGTGAGGAACTGGATTATCGATAAACTCAGATCTGCTTTAACTACACGATTTTAGCCTCTACAGCTATCTGCATAGACTTTGTTGATATTCTTGAAAGAAAAGACAAATCCTCGGGTTGATAAATTAATGTTAAACTAAGGTTGTTTTTAGGACATCTTTAGATCCCAACACTTGGGAATTCATCTCAATGGACTACATGTTAGGCCTTCCATCCACCAAGCGGGGAAATGACTGTGTTTTTGTGGTTTTTGATCGCTTTTCCAAGATGGTGATTATGGCTTCCTATAAGAAGAGCATCATAGTGGAGGCCACTGCCAAGCTCTTCTTTGAACGAGTGTGGGTACATTTTGGTATCCCACAAACCATTATCTCAGATCGGTACAATTGTTTCCTTAACACATTTCGTTCAAGCCTCTGGTCACTGCTGGACACCAAGCTCACCAAATACACTGCCTTCCACCCCTAGATGGATGGCCAAATCAAGGTTGTCAACCGGATGATCATGCATATCATGCACATGTATAATTCCAAGCACCCCCGTACATGGGATGAGAATCTTCCTTATGTTTAGCACAGCTACAACAAAGTCATGCATATTTCAACTGGCCACAACCCCTTTTAGGTGGGGTTGGGATTTCAACCATTGGGTCCCATGGATGTTGCACTACCCCTTACGAACACTTAGGTTGACTCGTCTCATGCTCTGACTAAAGTTGAAAAAGCCTCTCGATTCATTGAGTGGATCCAACACATCCACCAATGGGTTCAAGATATTTTACAAAAGTTGAATGCCAAGTACAAGTAGCGCCATGATAAATACCGGGTGGCACACAAGTTTCAGGTGGGAGAAAGAGTTTGGTTGCACTTGCAGATAGAATGCCTTACATGGCCTCATCAGAATCTTTGTCCACTTCGTTATGGCCCTTACACCATCACCAAAGTTGTGGGTGACAATGATTTTGAGCTCAACATTCCCCACTTCCTTGGCTTGCACCCAGTGTTCAATGTGGACCTCCTTCGGCCATATTTTCCACCATTATTGGACACCTCGAAGATCACAGAACAGTTGACACCAACAAAGATCAACCCTGACTGCATGTAACAGGCATCCACTGATCATATCGTGGACACACAAGTCAAGGGCACTCACTAGCAATAGATCCAACTTTATCAAGTTGACAAAGCAGGGCATCTCCTGCACCAAGGTAAGTGGCTCACCCGGGGCCAAATTCAGCAGAAATTTCCTCATCTAATGGGGGAACTCAACACAATGGAGACCATTGCTTCCTAATGGGGGAGGATTGATCCAGGAGGATATTGGTGGCCACACACCTATTCCAAATGGATCAAAATATTTTTTTGGCAATTTACTATTTTGAGTAGTTTTTCGGGTCCCTGACTTTCGGGGCAATTTTGAGGGCCTAAAAAACATTTTTTTACGATTTGGAACCTTAATTAAACCAATAGGCTATAATTTTTTCCCCTAAATGAACCTCCTCCTCAATACCTTTCCAATGAGCTACCGTGTGCCCTAAACAAAGATCGTATGCAAAATTTACGACCCTGGGAAGTTGATAGACTAACTTACCCCAACGGGGCCCACATGACTTTTGACACTTCATCTCCTAGGGTTAGGTTTTTGGATGTCTAGGGTTTTGAAATTCATGATTATTGTAAAAATTCCTTTAGAGCCTCATTGTACTCATGTTCTTTTGAATGAGCGTAGTCATCACATCTCTTCTCAGAGATAAGCTACCACCATTCTAGCAAGCTTGTTTTCAATCTGCATTTCATAGTTTCAGGATATTTCTTATTTAATAGAAGTCAAGTTTTATTGTATCTATGTTATTTTTCACTTTGTATCTGTGTTAATATTATAAATCTATGTTTTCATTTCGTTCCACTCATAAGGCAGCTAACTTTGTTGATATTTCCATGCACGAAGTGGCTAGGTTGCATGGTGTTCCTAAGACAGTTGTGTCTGACTGAGATTCCAAGTTCACCTCAAAATTTTGGAAAGGGATATTTAAAGGAATTGGGACAAGTCTGAATCTTAGCACAACATATCACCCTGAGACAGATGGTTAAACAAAGAGAGTAAATTAGATTATTGAAGATATGCTAAGGATGTATGTGATGGATACGCCATCGAAATGGGAAGACTACCTTCATTTGGTGGAGTTTTCTTACAACAATGGATATCAAACATATTTAAATATGAGTCCATTTGAAGCACTATATGGTAGAAGGTGCAACACACCTGTGAGTTGGGATAACCCAGTAGACCGCGTAGTAGTTGGGCCACATATGCTCCAAGAAATGGAAGAGCAGGTGGTGAAGATAAGGCATAATTTAAAGGCTGCCCAAGATAGGAAGAAAAGTGCGCAGATAAAGGCCGAACTTTTAGAGAACTTAAAGTGGGTGACCATGTGTTCCTAAAAGTAAAAGCAAGACAAAGTTTCCTTAAGTTGGGAAATTGTTCTAAGTTAGCAGCGCGCTCTTGTGGGTCATTTGAAATCCTAGAGAGGATTGGTACTATCCAATATATTCTTGCATTTCCTGCATCCTTGTGTACTCATAATGTTTTCCATGTGTCATTGCTTAAAATGTATGTACCTAATTCTAATCATGTCATTGATTGGAATGTGATTTTTGTGGAGCCAAAGAGCGATTTTTTAGTGCAATTAGTTTTCATATTGGACTGGAAATTCAAGCAGCTCTGGAATCGAGCCATGGAGTTGGTAAAGGTCCAATGGATGTGGTACGGTCCTAAGGATGCAGCTTGGGAGCGCGAGGATGCTATGCGGGCAAGGTATCCTCATCTTTTTTAAAATGTTTGAGGTTTTGTATGTATATGTGTATATAATGCACTGAGGACAGTGCTTAAATAAGGGGGAGGGGAATGTAATGTCCCTAAACCGAACCCCATTTGTAGTTGTGCATATAGGCTGGTGAGTCATTTTTGGTTTTACACACAACTGAGTAGTGCGCGATGTAATGAACCATATAGGCTAGTGAGTTGTTGGCAACAAGTGCAAATGTAATGTACATATAGGTTGGTGAGTCATGGTACCAAGTTTTGGGTTTTGCGCATACCTGTGGAGTGCGCAAGGCATGTTATCAAAGAAAAGGTGTGCACATTCCATAGTGTTGCATGTTCTTGAGCTAGTGTGTGTGGATTTCACATCAAGGAAGGGTGTGTATACTCCACATTGTTGCATGCACACGAGTAAGTGTGTGGGAATGATTGTGATGTGTATATACATATGTATATGTTTTGAGGCCGGAGAGCCTATGTGACTATTGGGATAGTGAGCTGGGACACAAATAGGCATGTGCGCCTATCCTTGTAAAGTATACTACACTCAAGTTAATAATAAAATAATATTGTTGTGTGCAAATAGACTCGGACGAAAAGAGATAGGGGGATGAACTCCTTTGAAAAAGAGAAAAAGGGGGGAATATTTTAAAAATATTTCAGAAAAGTGTAATTTACGGATATATTATTTATCCTTAGTTCCCGAGGGTAGGGAACAAGTCACCAAGTGGCTAAAGTAAATTTTGAAGGTGACAAATGTCGAGTTGAAGGCATGCAATATATATTGTTGGCCTCAGTGTAATTCGGGGAGATCACTCATTCAAAAACCCTTTAGACAAAATTTCCTCTGTGAAGGAATTACGTATTTTTTGTAACTTATTTTCATTTTTTCTTAACCTTGTGCTTGGGAAAATATTGGTAGGATTGAAGAAGCAGGTTGTCATGCCCACAGGTTGTCGAAGAAGCGAGTTGTTAGGCTCACAGGTTGTTGAATAAGTAGGTTGTTAGGCCCTTAGTTTTTCGAAGAAGCGAGTTGTCATGCCTGTAGTTTATCCAAGAGGCGAGTTGTCAAGCCCGTGAGCAATCTCTCCAGGTGAGAGATTGGCTGGGAATTGTTCCTTGGTGGACTGGAATTAGTTGCAATGCTATGACACTTCCTGAATCATCGTGTTTTTGAAGCTCTAGAAGGGAAGTGGGGCAGTCGAAGGACTATTGAGCAGAGAAGGGGCACACTTTCTGGGGTGGGACAGACATGTGGGGAGTGAGGGACTATAGACTAGTTGCAGTAGTTGGCACCTTGGACTAAGAAATTTTGTTGTCTATTAGACCATAGGTTGGCACTAGGAATCATTTTTCTCTGGTGGAGTTCGATCCCCAGCTCGGGGGTGACCTGTTGCTAAAATATTATGAGCAACATCATCTATGGATGGGAGGAACGTCTGAGTCACACGCGCAGTTGGTGACTTTTTTTGAAAGATAAGTGTTCTTATGTGCTTGTATGTTACTGTGTGCTTCTTCATTTGTATTTGTTATGATCTATTACTTGGATAATGTTACATATTGTTTGTTATTTTGTAAGTATGGTGTGAGTATTTAGCTTAGTATTTGTATACGTTGACTATGTTAGTTGATAAGTAACTTTTGTTAAGTTAGTCCTGGTAAATGTTCAAGAGATTCCTAAGGGAGGCTAGAGGTATTGTATGTGCGGAAAGTGGTTCGTGTGCACAAGTGATTGGTTTCATTGTGTGCATTGGAACGTAGTCTACGTGCTCAGGAAAGCAAGACCTACAAACAGAATCAAAATAGTTATGTACGTTGTGATATGTGGATGTTCTGTACGGTTATGCACGTAGTAGTGCTCGCATGTTTGGAGTGGTATTATGTTTTGTAATGTCATTGTGCTCAGCATGCTTAAACATATAGTTATATTTCAAGTTACTTTTGTTGTTATAATATGTATAAACGGGAGGGATTAAGGTGTGGCATGAACCAGTTTGGGTTGTGCGCACTTCCTCAAGTGATTCCACGCAGTCTAAATGATAACTACGCATTTAATTGTCTTGAGTTAATGTTACTCAGTAGTAAATAGGGGACGTTACTTGAGGTTTCAGACCTTAAGTGTGGATACTTTGTGTGATTTGGCCCAGCATTGGAAGTTGGGTACATTACAATTGCCAACATTTTCAGGAGATGGAGTAATGGACCCAAAGAAACACATGGATAATTTTTTTAGTATGTGTGAGATTCATCGGGTGGAACACGATGATGTAACGGTCATATTATTTATTCAGACAATGATAGGTCAAGCTTATGAATGGTACATTTCCCTGTTCGCTCAATCAATTTCATCTTTTGATGATTTAGAAACCATTTTTTTTACCATGTATGCCACTCCAGTAGAATATCATACTCTGTTCACGCAATTCACCCAAATTTGTTTGAAAAAGTGTGAGAGGATTAGAGACTTCAATTTTCGATTTGTAAGAACACTTAATCAAATCCCAGAAGAACAAAATCTAAATGCTCCAATCATACTCGAATGTTACAAAAATGCAATGCCCTCGAATGTGAAATTTTCCATCAGGGTTACACAAATTGAGGACCTAAATGAAGTTATGCATAAAGCTACAGAAATGGAAGAAATTATGTTGGAAACAGATGTTGATCCTGATATCATTCTCAAGAAATTCCAAAGACAAATGGATACCCTTAGTATTGCAGATCAAGGAACAACAACTTTAAGGAAAAATGAAAATCAAAGAGCACGTAATACTGAAAATCGAGGAGTTGGTGGAGGGATCCTCCAAGGGGTAGTTCCTAATGTCATAAATGATCCAGTAACAATGCAAGAAACCAAACAAAGGAAGGAGATAGCACAGATGAATCAAACTATCCGACAAATGCAAGATGATCTGATCATAGGTCGACCTTCTTTTGTTATCCAAATTTCTTTTCCTTACTCTCCATTTTAAAGAAATCCTCTTGCTTTGGTTACATAAAAAAACTATTTCTCCTTAATCATCCCTCTCCCTTAAATTTATTTAATCAAATTTTCTCCGTCCCTCAATTATTATTCCCCCCAAATTTCACCTCTCTTACTATCACTTCAATTTCCCCTATTTTGCTATATATTTTTGTTTTTGTTTTTTACCCTTTTTCTAACTTACTAATTAATCAATTTATCCCATAATCAATTTATCTAGTGTCCTTTATTCCCCACATTCAATTTCTCCCTTTCTACATGATTTATTTTCCCCAATTTTATTTCTCCTTTAAATAATCAATTTCTTAAATTATTAATTTTTCCATTAACCTTTGTTCTCCTTTGTGATTTTCCCCCCTTTTTTACCCTAATCACAATATATTTCTTTATTAAATTGTCTTCTTTCCCTTACCAATGTTATTCATTAATTATTTTCTCCCTAACCACCGGGAGTATTTATCTTCCCTATTTAATTTTTCCTATCTATACGTTATTTCTCATTGTTGACGCTTGAATCCGTCAGGACCGAAATGACAACCTCATGAGGACATTAGTCCCCCTTCGTTTTTGGAGAGGTGGTTCTCCCTAACCACCAAGAGTATTTTATCTTCCCTGTTTAATTTTTCCTATCTATACGTTATCGCTCATTGTTAACGGTTGAATTCATCGGGACCGAAACAACAACCTCATGAGGACATCAGTTCCCCTTCATTTTTAGAGAGGTGGTTCTCCTCTTTGGCTAAAAGATATATCTTTGAATATCTTCGATTAGAGGGGAGTGATAGGAACCAAACCACAAATCTTTATTGCTTGGATTTCTATGAAAATGGTTCTTCAGTAACCCAATAAGATATTTATGTGCAACAAAAGTCTTTTAATAACAAAAGATTGAAGGAGGGCTTCAAACATCAAAATTAAAATGTGATCAGCATCACACACAATCTTCTTAATAATATATAAACGCATCCATATCTTCTTCATGAGAAATAGAAGAGAATGATTTGATCATGTCA
>JASDQU010507030.1:2822-19121 GCA_032191745.1 Picea mariana
ATAGTTGTGGAGTTCGTGGAGACCAGACAAAGGTTAAGGCCATTTGAGAACTTGGAATTCTTCCAAGTGCAGGAAGAAAGTGCATAGGAAGCTCAGGAGGGTGCATAGTAGCCGTCAGATCAGCTAGAGAAAAGAAATCTGGACCGTTGAATATTCACGTCCAGGAAGGCATCAGGAGAAGCGCAAAGAAGAGGAGATCGACAGTCGTTGGATCTCATCCAGAAATCTTGTTAGCCATTAGATCAGGGGGAAGATGCTCGGAGTTTAGTCTTTGGAGTAAGTGCGCAGAAGGATGGATCTGAACTGTCAGATATTGAGCAGATACCCGTCATTCGTCAGATTGGTTAGGAGCTACATGAGGTTTACCTTCGTGGACAGGAGGTGGAAGATCCCGATGAGGGTGTAGTCATCAGGATAGTAGCCATCAACAAATCGAGATTCTTGAGGGCAAAAAAATCGAGACACCTCAAGTCTTGAAACACCGGGAGCGATCTGGACCATCCGTTAGCAGAGACATGTGGAGGAGATCGAGCACCCATCAGTACTTTGGTACATCGGGAAATCAGCATTCCCGTGGACAAGAGATCGGGGAAATCCAAGTTGAAAAACCCGACATAATCTGAGTCGTCCATTCAGGGCAACAGGTGTTAGAAATCTGCATTGAGTCGGGATATTCGGCATCGGGAAATCGGAGTTCCTGAGGACAAGAAAATTGGGACATCACAAGTCTCGAAACCCTGGAGAAATCGAGACCGTCCATCAGAGGGAATGCGTGGAAGGAATCGGTGCCATCGTGGAAAGTCCTGACAAGAAGTTGTTGATCGACGTTTGGGTCATCGGGATATCAGGGATCCTGGGGACAAAGTGTTTGTGCATTTTGGAATCGTGAAACGTGATACCCTGTTGAATGGGAGCTAGCTGTCAACACATCAGAGAAGGAGGACAGTGCCATCATGAGGGGCCAGCTGTCAGTAAACCAGAGAGTCAGGATTTCGAGGGATCGGCAATCCCGTGGGCATATGCATTTTGGCATTAGAAGCCCTGAAACCCCGACATAAGCATATGGTTGCGGTCATACGAGAGGTGGTCATATGGACCCAAAAGACTAGCCCAGAGGACTAGTGGATGTTGGAGCATGTCGGAATTCGAGGAATAGCGAGTCCTGAGGACGTTTGCATTTTAGCATTGAAAGGTCCGAAACCTCGATGGGGAACAAGGCTGTGGTCTTGTGAACTAGGGGTCACGTGGACCAGGAGCTTATCCTGGAGGGCTAACGGGGATTGGAAAGCATCGAGAAATTTAAGTAAAAAACCCTAATAGAAAGATATAAGGTTGTGGTCTTGTGAGCACGATTGTGTGGACCAGGGCATAGCCAGTAGGGGCTAAGGCCGACAGAGAGCTCATTGGTGATCGAGGAATCGAGAGGTCAGGAGTCCTTGACAGTAGGAAGTCTGAAACCCCGAAGCCTGATATTACATTTCTTGTGGGGAATTTGTTCACGGTCCGGTGCAGAGGCCAAGATAGGGAAAGAGAAGACCTATGGGTCATATTTTTACAGTGATTCCCAAGGGAATCAAAGGATCTGCTTCAGCTCAGCAAAAGGAATTTGATCGATCCTGTCAGCAGGAGAGCGCGACGAGTTGTGGTTGCGAGCCTCTAATGCGTCAGAATGACATGTACTATTCATATAGAATAGTATTATCTACAAATATATCAAAAATCATACCTTTATCCATCAAACAAACTTGGGTCCATTACCCAAACCTGGGTTCTCCAACTTCTCATAGCCATAACTCTCTAACCATGAGGAGTTATGTTACATTCCACATACCATCGAAAATGGCATGAAAAGAAATATCCATATAGGATAGTTTCAGTGATAAATTCACTAGCCTTCATCTCATTATTCCACAAATAATCATGGGTTCTCTAACCATACTTATAGGATAAATCAATCCACAAAGCGTCTTCCTGTGAGGGATTTCACCATAAGGGGACCACTTTGGATTTCATCAATTTGTACTTATTATAAAACATGACAAGAAAATAATGATTCATGACAAGCACTATCCATCTAGGATAGTTTCACTGACAAATTCACTGACCTTCATCTTATTATTCCACAAATAAGCATGGGTTCTCTAAACATACCTATAGGATAACTCAATCTGCAAAGTGTCTCCCGTGAGGGATTTCACCATAAGGGGACCACTTTGGAGTTCATCCATTTGTACTTATTATCAACCATGACAAGACAATAATGATTCATCTTTACATCAAACAAACTTGGGTCCATTACCTAAACATTTGTGCAACTAGGATTTCTTCAAGGGTTGACATCAATGACAACCAACATTAATCAACATTTAGAAGTTATGAAGAGGAGACAGCCCAAGTGTTGGGAAATTTGGGAATATCACTACTAAAGATACAGAAAGGATGGAAGAACCCCAAGCACCAATCTCTCCTCCTTCAAACTCTATCTTGGATCTTCCTGATATGGAAATGCCATCCTCTCCTATGAGGGAATCGCTTGAGGTCGCAGAACAACCAAAACCTTAGTTCGATGAGAACAGTCCTTTAGAGAAACAAGAGCACCCATAAGATATAGGGAATCAATTTCCAATTGATCAAGGTGGGGAAGGCCTTGAAATTCCCTTTGAACATAAAGAAACAATAGAAAAAGGAAATAACGAAGTCGAAAAACTGGAACATGAAAACAAGACATTGAAGAAGAGGGTCAAGAAAATAAAGGTATTAAAACAAAAAGTTGGCAAATTGAAAGAAAAAATTAGACAACTTAAGAAGAAGCTGGAATAATCTGACAAATCCCATAAGACAAAGAAATCTAATAGGGCTAGATTACAGGGAATAAGTTCACTTCCCAGAAGGGAAATTCACACTAATTATGTTGAAACACAAACAGATTTTAATGCTCCTTTGGAATTAGTTGAAATAGAAAATCAGATAGATTCTCCAGCAATAGTAGAAAAAGTTGTTCAGACTGAAGAAGTATTTCATTCTCTTGAATGAGATGCTACTATTAGAAGGTTGGAAGTAGAATTGAAACAATCCCAACAGACCCTCACCCAATGCTGAAATGAAATGGTGGCAATAATAGAGCATCAAAAAGTTGTCAGACAACTCTGATCCATGTCAGAAACTAAGAATGAAACCTTTGTTGATCTCAGTAGAGAAAAAGAAAAGGTAAAGAAGGTGCAGGGTAAGCTTGATGGAGCTTTGGATCAAATAAAAAATATTTTCTCTATTTGTTCTGATATATTAGCTTGTAGGGCCCCTTTTACTAATTATGCCCTATTTCTATTAGAACGTTATCCGTTATTAAAATTGAAAGCCATTAGGGAAAGAACATCTTATGAGTTTACCACTGTCTCTAATTGTGTTTCATGTTTTAAAGAACAAGAGGATGTAGTACAATGCCTTTTGTGTGAGCTATATCTACATAATTTCATTCTAGAAGAAAACATAGATGAGAACCCCAATCCATTCACTGGGGATATCTAGTTTCATGCCTTTTTGTCTTTTTCCAAAAATAAACTTAGGTGGGCCAAAGCACATAAGGTCTTCATGAAAAGAGAGAAGGGGCTAGACCTATGGTTCAAAGGGGAACCTTCTAAACCCTTTGATACCATTATGAAACATAGAGAATTTATGAAGAGGGAGAAGGTTGTGGAATATTTATCTCCCATCCATAGACATGTTGTACATTCAGAGCTGCAGTAGTTTGGAGAAATTAAAGAAGAATCCCTTTCTATTTCCAAATTAGTATGGAGTGTCTCTTCAAATGAATTCAAGAACAGGTAACCATTTCATTTTAGGAATTTTCAAGAAGCTTCTCTCATATTAGAAAGGTATGCCAAAATGATCATGGAAGAAGGGCCTTCTTGGATTGGATGCAGGTACAGTCCCCCCATTATTTGGTATCCTCTAGAGGGTTATCAGATTGTTTATGAAATCCATAAGAAAAGGGAAGATGTTGTTTTTGAAGAGCTTAGAGGTAATCATGGGTTCTAGAGGCCTAGAGAAGATACCTCTACACCCTTCAGTATCACTTCTTTGCATATAAACTCTCTTGTTGCATGAGGACATGCAAAAAGGTAAGATGGGGGGTACGTTGGGGTGAGAAAAAGGTATAAATATTCTCCTTATTACTTTGATTTATGATATATTCTTTGTTGACTTTTCTATTATTTTGAAGTAATTAGGGAAGAAAATGGTTTAAAATCTCTTAGGAAATAATGTTAAATGGTATTAGATATTTTCTGAACTTTGGTTTGAATTGTTTTGATTTTATGTAGAAATGGACAATTGTTTGTAACTAAGGATAATTAAGAAGATCATGAATATGCACAGACGATTGAATATCGAAGAAATCAAGCACAAAACGGTTCAAACGAAGATTGACATTTTATCTTGCAATCTTCATAAATAGTAAAAGCAATCTTGAGGATCTCTCGATCCTCAAGATAGCTTAATTTACTTATCTCAATGTAATATATAAAGAAGAGTGAAAAATAGAGAGGGATACCAAAATTCAGATCTCTTAATTGTTGACACATTGTACAACAATCCCATTGTAAATGACTTATCAATTATGGAATTAATGGAAGCTTCAAGTGTTTTGATCATTTCCACGTACTGAGTTTTCTTAACAGTATCTTCTGAAGACTGTGGGCCCAGTCGATAGGAGCTACTATATTATCTGTAATTTTATCAACTATGTTATAATTCTATGATTTGGTATTCCCTTCAACAATTACAATAGACTCATTAATGTGTTGATTCTTTTATGAATTGGTGTTATTCCATTTGTAGAGAATAGATTATCGATTTTTGTTCCAATACTGATTGTTTTCAATTTATCGCTTGTGAATTCCTTTCATTTAAATTCGCATTTGTTGTTCCTTTCATTTAAATTCACATTTGTTGTTCCTTTAATTAAATTCGCATTTGTTGTTCCTTTCGTTTAATTCACATTTGTTGTTCCTTCTTAAATATTCAGTATATCATTGTTCCTTTCCAATAGATTAATTAATCATTGAGAGATTGATTCATTAAGTGTTTTTGTAGATTAAATTGTTGTTTCTTGGATAGATGAATGAATTTAGTAAGTGATTGACATTTTTATTTCATGGTGTGTTATTGCTCAACATATATTTATGTTGATTGAGTTACTAGTTTCAGATTTTATAGTTAATGTGTGAAGAACTTGACTATTGTAGTAATTTAGATAGACTCAAATTTGTTGTAACTGAAATATATACATGATTTAAACCTTTACAACTATCTGCATAAACTTTGCTAACAATCTTGAAAGAAAATAGGAATCCTTGGTTGATAAAATTAATGTCAGACTAAGGTTGTTTTTAAGACATCTTTAGAGTGCAACACTCTTTCAATCCCATTAGATACCTTGGGTGAGACTTCACTTGCACAAGAAGGTGATGTTGAATGGTTCGGTGTCTTGATGTCTTGTTGGTCATATATAAACAGAACCTTGGGTCTTACAACCCATGCACATACCTGAAACAACCAACAAATGGTCATGTTGATGGGACCGAGAAATTTCACTTAAGGGAATGTTTTGGAAGTCAACTAAGAAAGATATCATGAACTGGTTAGAATGAAAATAATGGGAATTTGTGTGACAAGAGAAAATTAACCCTTGAATGAGTAACATGCAATGGATGCAAAGGAAGGTTTATTTTCGCAGCACTGAAGAATTGGAATCCTAAATTGGTCAGATGGTTGAATTCGGTAAGTAACCCAACTACTCAAGTAGTTGAGTTTTGGTTCGATAGTGTACTAGGGGGTTATGTTACATAAATTTTCATAGATTGCATTCAATCATATAGTGTTGAAGAAATAATTTTTTTCAAAGGCCCATGTGGAAGGTTCTTGAAATCGTTGAATACGTAGATAAAAATGTTGTTATGTGAAAAGCACGTGATGATAATGAAGTATGACAACTAAAAGGGAGTTTGTGCACATAGGGGGAGCTAGAGGATGGGAGGAAGGTCATTTGAGAGAAGGAAGGAAGCAATGAAAAGGGAAGGAAGGGACTTTGGATGCAAGAAAGCAATACACCAGAGGAATATTATGAGTTTGGAGAGTTGTGCAGAGGAAGGAGGTACAAAAGGAAAAAGACCTACTCATATAGGATCCTGCGTTGAATCAATGACCCCATGTACTTCACCACAATCAGGAATAACATTTGAATAATTGTCAAAATCCATCATAGTTATTCAAGGAGGACATAATAGTAGTAGTCAGAATAGTGGGATTAGTACTCAAAGTCAAAATCAGAGTCGACCAACATCACCAAGGGGGGACTACGCAAACCAACATGGTGGGACTAGATAATACTCTTAGACTTCTTGAATTCAAGGGAGTGGGGTCTGAGGATCCGGAACAACACTTGTTTGTTTGCGAAACAATTTGAGCTAATAAGAACATACAGGATGAGGTTGTGAATATTGTGTAGTTAGCAACATCATTTAGAGGTCGTGCATCAGCCAAGCACTACTCAAGGATTTCAAAAACCCAAATTCAGAATCACAGTACAACACCGAACTGAAAGAGATCAAACAGGTACAAACATAGTCAATATGGGATTTTGATCAACACTTTAAGGATGTGATGGGGAGATTGAATTTCCAAATTCCAGATCAAAAACATCAAGAGTGGTTCATTTAAATACTTCTACCACACATTTGTAGGCCATTAATACAATACAATTTTGTGTCACAGTGACTTGGAAATTGCAATGAAGCTTGAGGCATTGCCAACATGAGATATTGGAGGAATGGCACAAGTTCAGACATAGTTGGTCGCATTGAAAATTCAACTGGTTGAGCTTACTAAATGAAGCAAGAAATAACAACAAATTTGGTGTACCAAGTGCAGGACATAGGGCCATCATAAGGATGAATTCCCAACATTTGTGCAGTATTTGGTAGCAAGAGTGTCAAATCCACTACCTAGGGGAAGATACTGTGAGATTTTTCAGAAATGGGGTCATCATCCCACTGAGTTTCCATTACTATAGAAGTATCAGATTACTTCAAAGAACTTATTTTGCAATTTTTTAAAGTCGTTAGGACATGAAGGAAAGAATTTTTGTACATTCAACCTACTAAGGGTGTGCACATCGGATATGTAGAAGATCTAGGAAGAGAATACTGACACTAATGGAGGTGGTGCACAGTATAATAATGAGAGAGGTTCCAATTAGAAGAAGAGAGGAAACTTTGGCAGAGGCTAAGGTAGAGGGAATTTCGGTAGAGGAGGACAAGGACCGATTATTTGTTATAACTGTAATCAACTTGGACACTTAGCCCCTGATTTTCAGACTCTATGTACCACATGCACATATTGTAGACCACTGGATTACTCGAAAGAATACTATCCCCAAATAGTTTCAAAAGGCAGGCCAGAGGAAACCCAAACCAAAATCATAATCATAATGTGCAGATGATATCAGTTGAAAGATGCAATGAAGGACCAACAGTGGCAATTGTTACACATGTAGGAGCTAGAACATGGATGGATCAAAGAAAGCATCATGGGTATTGGGTACATAAGTTAGTAGGGCCTATACCCTCATTCAATCCACAACAAGAGAAAGAGACATATTAGAAATCTAGAAAACAAATACTTGGACTGCATGAGGGAGCATCAACATCAACAATGCCTTAGATAGAAGGTCAAGTTGTGCTAGAGAAGCCAATAGTGCAAGTAAGTACATTAACGAAATTCTTAAAGAGTTGTGTAGAATTAATAAAATATAGGACTGCACTAAGTTCTTTATATGAGATGATTGATCAATGCACAAAAGGAAGAGAAACCCCTGTCACGCATAGAATGGTAAACAAAGTACTACGCAAGAAGAGAACCAATGGAGAATTCAGGTTCAATGCTTAGATTGGAGAGTATGATGTGCATAATATTATTTTGGACTTAGGATATTATGTGAACGTACTACCTAGTAGACATGGGAGATTATGGGTGAACCTGAGCTAGTATGGTCCCCTTTTCAGTTAAGGCTCGTGAATCATTATAAGATAGTCATGATTGGGTGAATAACAAGAGTACCTGTGAATATAGATGGGGTGCACAAGATGGAAGACATTGAAGTTATTGAGATAGTATATGATAATGAATTGTATCTAGCATTGATGGGATTGGAATGGGTTTTTAATGACCAAACAATTATTAACTTGAAAAGGAGGGAGATGATATTTGAGGTTAGGGATATGAAATTTATTGCACCTTTAGACCCATCAGAAGGGAATAGATACATAGATTCCACAAGAGGGAATGAAATTGAAAACTTGTGTAATCTAAATGCATGGATGGAGGACTATGTTGACCTGAAAATGGATGGTGCGCTGAGTTGGAGAAGTATCATTTCGTGCACATTATATTCAAAAGTCGGTCCAGAGAATTGGCAGTAGAGGATGCATAAAGTGTCAACTAGTTGAGGTGCATGTACAAATCGATCCTTGCACTAGGATGGAGAGGAGTTATGTGACCCAACCAGGTATGATGGACTAATAGATATTGGTATGTTTATAAAATAATTTGAGTTAAAAGTTCCTGAACAACAGAGGTTGTTTGAACTAGATGTCGTCCTAAAGAAAACTCCAGCTAGATGGTGGGTTTCACACAGAAAAGGAATGAAGGACTGGGAACAGTGAAATAGACTTATGGAGATACACTTTGGGCCCAAGGAAGAAGAAAGTTCCCAGAAATACATAGGAGAGAGCAACCCAATGGATCACATGGAAATATTTCGGGCTTTATGGCACTTAGAATCGGAGATAGAGTGGACACACATATTCATACACATGTTGGACACAATCCCAAAGAATTGGTATTTAGAATTAGATATGCATAGAGAGACACAAAAATGAGAAGAATTGGTCTAAATATTCAAAATCACATTCAAATTTGAACATGAAGCTCCCTCCATACATGCAACACTGTAGGCCATTCGAACAAATATGTTTTCAAAGGTAGAAATGATGGAAGTAGTACCCTTGTGCAGTGTACACAAATATAAGATGATGGTCCAGAAGTTATTGGAATGTTATAATGTAATGACGGAAGAATATGAGGAAGAGGATCCCAGGAATGTACAAATACTAGAGACAAAAGGAACACACATAGTATAAGGGCTAGAGCTTGCATCTATCACATACACACAACCTATAAATACAAAGAAACTCAACATTAGGACAACTGACAATCCTAAGTGATCTGGATTTAGGAGAGGAACAAAATGATTAACAGACTGAATACAATAAACACAGAGATAGGAATAATAACACAAATATCTAGTGAACAATATCTTCTATTAAATAATGAAATAGGATGAAACTGTAAAACCAAAGAACTTAAACTTGCTCGGATGGTGGTAGTTATCTCTAAGAAGAGATGTGGCTGCTACGTGCATCCGTCTAAGAAGAATGGATTACAATGAGACTCCAGAGGCCCTTTTCATATTACTCATGAATTCCAAAATCCTAGACATCCAAAAACCTAACCCTAGAAGGTTAAACCCCAAAAGTCATGTGGGCCTTATGGGTAAGTTGGTGTAATTTGGTACCTCAACTTCCTAGGGTCGTAACTTTTGCATACGACCTCCATTTTAGGTGCACGATAGCCCGTTGGAAAGGTATTTTAGAGAGCTACACATTTCGTTGTCATAATATAACTCTGTCTATAGTTTGAATGTGGCAAGACAAAAAACAACATTTAGGGCCCCAAAAGATCCATGCAAGTAGAGAAGGATGTGTTGACATGAAAACATACAAAACAAGCCAATTGGATTAGGCAAGAGGCCACCCGTATCCACCTGGAGAATGTGTGGGGCTTCAGATAACCCCAAAAGTGTAGAACTCACAATTATAAAGAAGTACAGAAGGACGTGTTGAACAAAAATGGACATGAGGAGCCAATTGGAATAGGTGGGTGGGCACCAATATCCACCTAGATCAATCCTATCCCCTTAGGAAGAAATGGTCTCCATTGTGTTGAGTTTCCCTATCAACTGAGGAAGCTTCTGCTAGATTTGGCCCCAGATGAGCCACTTGCCTTGGTGTAGGAGCTGCCTTGCCCTGAAAACTCGATAAAGATGGATTAGTTGTTGGCGAGTGCCCTTGACCTGTGTGTCCACTATCTGATCAATGGATGCTTGTTCCATGCAATCAACGTTGAGCTCTGTTGGTGTTAGTTGTTCAAAGATATTAGTGGTGTCCAATAACAGTGGAAAATATGGCCGAAGGAGGTCCACATTGAATATTGGATGTAGACCAAGAAAGGGTGGAGTGTTGAGCTCAAAAGAATTTTTACCCACAACCTTGGTGATAGTGTAAGGCCCATAACAAAGTGGGCAAAGATTCTGATGGGGCCTGGTGAGACACTCCTTTTGCAAATGTAACCAGACTTTGCACCAACCTGAAACTGGTGTGGTACCCTACGTTTATCATGGCGCTGCTTGTACTTAGCGTTGGATTTATGAAAAATATCCTAGACTTATTGGTAGATGTGTTGAATCTACTCAATGAATCTGGTGGCTTTGTCAATCGCAGACTGATCATGGGAAGAGTCTGTCTGTGTGGTGGAAAGAGGAAGTGAAACATCAATGGGTTCCAAGGGTTGGAATTCCAGACCCACTTGAAATGGTCCATGGTCGGTGGAATTATGGAGAGCCTTGTTGTAACTATGTTGGACATATGGGAGACTCTCATCCCATGTATGGGGATTCTTAGAATTGTACATGATCAAGATGTGCACAGTCATCTGATTGACAACCTCGGTTTAGCCATCGATTTGGGGGTGGAAAGAAGTGGATTTTGTGAGCTTGGTGTCTAACAGAGACCAAAGAATCGACGAAAAGGTGTTGAGGAACCTGTTGTCTCGGTCAGATATGATGGTTAGTGGTATCCCAAAGTGGACCCAAAGTCATTCGAAGAAGATCTTGGTAGTATCTACCACTATGAAATTCTTCTTATAAGTTGTGAGGATGGCCATCTTTGAAAATTGATCAACGACCAAAAAAACGCAGTCAATTCCATGCTTGGTGGACGACAAACCAGACATGTAATCCATTGAGATGGATTCCCACGGATTCTATGGAATAGGAAGAGGTGTGTATAAGACTTTCTTCTTTATGGTTGTCTTTTCAATGGTGCAGGTAGCGAAATATATGATATACTTGTTTATGTCCTCTCGAATTTTTGGCCAAAAAAAATGTTTCTGATGAACGATCATGGTTTTCTCTACGCCAAAATGTCTTGCCACATGACTATAGTGGGATTCCCAAATCATCTTTGCAGTCTCACTTGTAGGAACACACAGATGGCCCAGGTGGCATAATATTCTTTCCTGAATGTGAAAATCAGTGACAGTGGCTCCTGTACCCAAGAGCTAATATGTGGTGGTGATGTCCGGATCTTGCTAATAAATTTGGGGCCACTTCGTTGCTTCATGTGCACAGGAATGGAGCATAGTGTTAAGTGAATCCATAGGAGGCTAACTGAGGTAGTCAATGACATGATTGGAGATATATGTCTTATACTTGATGTTGACATGAAACTAGTGAAGGTAGGTGGACCAATATGATGGCAATCGTTTTGCAATTTCCCTTGTGTTTGTATGAATTACAGAGGCTTGTGATCAGTGTGTATGATCGTCTCTCTCCCTAGAATGTAATGTTTCCATTGACGGAAGGCTTGTACAATGGAATTGATTTCCTTTTCATAGGTGGGGTATTTCACGACAGTATCAGAGAGTTTCTCACTATGGTATGCCACAAGATTCTTGTGCCGAGTGAGAACAATGCCCACAACATAGTCAGATGCATCAGTCTCAATCTCGAATGGTTGTTGCAGATCGTGAAAAGAGAGTACTAGAGATGAGCACGAGTGATGTTTTAGATCATCGAATCCTCATTGTTTCTCCTTCCCCCACATGAACTTGGCCCTACCATCACCCTTGGTCACCTGGCTATGGGCCCATGCAATATGGCAGAATCCCAACACAAACCATCGGTAGAAATTGGCTAGTCCCAAGAAGCTCTGAAGCTCAGTCAGTGTGGTTAGGGCTAGTCAGTCACGAATGACTTGGATATTAGTTGGATCAACATGTACCCCATACTCATCAACAATGTAGCCCAGGTATTGGACCATTTTCATGCCAAAAGAGAATTTTTCCAAGTTTTCATAAATCTTGTGTTGCCACAAAGTGCTCAAAACCTTTTGAATATGCTATTACAAATTATTTTTGTCATCCCTGTGACTGTTAATGATGTAAACCTATATGTAGTTTTCAGAGGGGTCAGTTTCCTGAGTTCTTGAAGAAGGAAGGGAGAAGAACTTTTCCTGAGAAAAGAAGTTGCATTTTCCTTTGTAAAAACCCTATAAAAAAGGAAGTTCATAGGTTGCTATATAGGCAGGGTGCAAGAATGCCTGATTCTCACAGGTTGCACCATAGCTGGGTTACGAGAGGTTTGTAGGTTGCTCTATAGGCAATGTGCGAGAATGCTTACACATGGGAAAAATGAGCGTTTTCTCGAATCTTCTAGAAGGAGAAACTTCCATGGTGAGGTGGCATCTGAATGGTTTGGATCTTAATTGCTTTCATGATTTAGTGAGATCATCCTAACCTCCTCACCTTATCCTCTTCAACTTATAAAAGGAGAGGAGCTCTCATGGAGAAGGTTAGCTTGGAGCTTTTGGGATTGGCTAAGTTCAATTTGGCTTGGAATTATTAGCTTGGTTAGAGTGGTTTTGAGTTTTTCCTTTGTCAAGATAGATTGTGAATATTATCATATCTGTGCTCTCAGAATTCTTGGAGTGAAAGTATGTGGGGAAAAAAGGACAGTTGGAAGGGACCTTATGACATCAAGGCCATGGTTGTAATCTCTCTTTCACATTTAATATGATACAGTAATATGATTCTTTCATATAAAGCTTGTTGTATTTTATTGTATGATTCATTGATCACATACATAGGTTTATATTGAGTTTATGCTATTTCTATCACTTTGGTTGGTTGCGTTCTTTTATAGGTTCATCGTTGTATGAGCATTGGAACATAGCTAGGATGGCAATAGCGAGACGAAGAGACATTTAAATGGTATGTCACTAATCCCTCTTTAGTTAGTAAATTCAATATCTAAAACTTAAGGAAAGCGTCATGTTCTGGTGTGTTTTGTTCTAGATATAGGTGGATCTAGGGAGATCAGTTAGTTTCTGCACCTACCAATTAGTCCGATAACAAAATTGGCAACCATACTGGGGAACGGATTGCTTCCTAGTTAGTCTAATTTCCCTTGCTTTGATTGCTTGTTTTCTGGTCTTTGAGTCTGTGAGAGATCCATCTAGACTCTCTGGATCTGAAAGTTCACTCAAATTTAGTCCTTTTTTAAATTTTTGCTTGTTTACAAGCATTCTCGCACTGTACCCTTTAGTGGCCTGTGAAAAACACCTAAGTTCACACCCTGGTGTTAAGTCCAGTGTGAAACCCTCACAGTCAACCTTTGTTCAGCCTGTGAGAATCTTTGATTCTCGCACTGTAATACACTACCATCCTGCGAACTTGTTTGTAAACATTTTTGGATTGGGTCTTGTCATTTTTTTATGCCCAGTTTTTCTTTGAATAGCTGGATTGAACCTTTGGAGCCTATATTGATCTGTTTATAGTCTTCTTGACATTCTTTGAGTTTCTTTTATCCATCCTTGTTTTGTTTGGTTTTGAAGGATTAGTCTCTTTCTTCGAGTGTCTTTCAATTACAAAGCATTTGTTTTCTTTAGAATTGTTTAGGAAAAGATCAGATTTCTTCTGAATAGTTCACTTTAAAAGAGAACTTTTAGTTTGGGTTTCTTTGTTTTAAGAAAGTTCATTATTTATTTTAGTGAAATTTTTGAAACAAAAAGATTTAATTTCTTTCTTTATATTAGATTGGGGGCATCCTTGCATTTGAAGTAGCGAAATTGCATGATTCTTGGCATTTTTTCTCATTTCTTGAGAATCTTGAGAATCGTGCATTGGTGTTCAGTACCTTTTTCTCATTTCTTGAGAATCTTGACATTGATGAGTTTAATATATTTTGGGACATTGTGCATATGGGGATGATAAATGTTTTCTCCTTCTCATAGCATAGCTTTCATCAAAATGAAAAAGATTGCATCTTCATATCTTTGCATAATTTTCGAGTCGGTCAAAAAACCATATTGTTCACGCCATTCTCCATTTGAGTAGCAACAACCATAAAACAAAGCACTTATAAAAATTGATTAGACATTTTTATCTTTTATGGTAGCAAACCTACATTATATTAGTCGTAGGGCTTTGGCATAGATGTGAAAAATAACTTTCCAAAGATGCAAACGAACTAGTATCTTGTGATAGGGAGAGTTAAATCCACTTACTACATTTTTTCCTAGGAAGCCCTTCTAACACAAGGGTCAAACATGAGGTCGCATTGATATTGACAGAGTTACTCACCCTTCTTTGTTGATATCTGTGTAGATATTTCACGTATTACGGGGGTCACTTGGAGGTATACCCACAATGATGAGTGGAAGCCTCTCAAGTTGATTTCGAACTAGATACCCTTCCCTTGCGTGTGGATCGGACTGTCGACTGTTTCCCCAGGCATCACTGTAGTAAACTTAGTGGCCTATCTCTATAGGTTATTTACACGAGGTGACTTTGGAGGGGCAAGCCTTCACGGTACCTAGAATCGACATTGGCCAAACTCACTCGGGCTCCTTGGAGGGTATACCCATGATTATGTGTGGTAGCTTGCACCAGGGTGTAAGTCCATTAAGTAGGTCATCTACGTAACTTTTCCACCCACTCTATCTCAGCCCCTTCTTACTTTGTTCCCATGACATTGGATTTCATCACCAACTAGTGTGTTCATTGTGAGAAGGTTTTGTTTGCTTGCTTGGTTACTAGATCTTTAGCGTGTGCTGTTTTTTTTCCCTAGAAGACTCTACGTTGGATTTATTTAATGGTGTCAATTCCCAGAATGACCAATGAAGGAACCCCTGCTCCAGGGGAACCTTTTGTTTTTCCTTCCTATGGAAACATTGGTCCTCCTCCCATCTCTACTTTGAGCCTTCCAGGTCTCACTATTGGATTGCCGATGTGGTTGTTTTCCACTCAGCTAATCCCGAATGTAGTTAGTGCTTCAGTCAAAAGAACTTCCCCCCAAGAGCATCAACCTCATGTTGATCCTTCGCCTTCTTCACCAGTAAGGTCTTCTTCACCTTCTTCGCTTGTAAGGTCACCTTCCATTTCATCTTCTTCGTTGGGTGAAAGTTCTGAAGCTAGTAACCAGGTGAATAAGAAGATGAAGAAAAGAAAGATTAAGAAGAAGAAAGATAAGCGAGGGTCAAAACCTCCAACCACTATCAAACATGTTGGAAAACAACTAGTTACTGTTAATCATGCTGAGAGTGTTGATGATTTCAATATCACCCAAACAACTCGTAATCCCAAGTACCCTTGTAGGATTTGTAAAGGTAGCCATCTTCTTAAGTATTGCTCTGGTCTGTCCAAGGTTATAGAAGTATGGTCTACACACCCTGACCAACCCATGTCATCAGCCTCTGAACAACATACTAATGACCTCCCATCAACTAGTCACAATATCGTTGGGAAGAAGAAAAGTAGAGTCAAGTTCCCATGCATATTATGCAAAGGGAGTCATCTCACTCACCTTTGTCCTCATATGGACAAAGCCTCAAAATTACTGGAAGACATGACTATTTCATAGCCTCAACCTCCAGCTGCATACAGTAAGATTTCTCTCAACCCTCTAATAGTTGATGGAATGATCACTCTAGTCCTTTCACTGGTCAATCTAGTTGATCATCTCGTTAATCTGGTCACTTCCTTAGTCAAACCGATTGAAAAAGTGGTTGATCCAATACCATCCTTGTTCAATCCCACTCTCCCCTCAGAGAGTGAAAATAAAGCGATCGATCCTATCCCATCCTCAATCAATCCCACCCTCCCATTAGAGAGTGTCACCCAAGTGGTTGATCCGTTTCCATCTATTGAACCCATTCTCTCCTTGGAGAATGAAACTCAAGTGGTCGATCTGATCTCTCCATCGGTCGATCCTACTCTCTCACTAGAGTGTAAACGCAATATTGCCCACATTTTTCTCATTGATACAGACTCTATCGTGTCAGGGGGTATTCCTCCTTCTACCATGAAACCCCCTCCAAGTAATGAGGCCATCTGTTTTGATTGGGG
>JASDQU010507030.1:32887-46566 GCA_032191745.1 Picea mariana
TTTCTCATTGGATATAATTGAATGGTTTAAGTATAAGTTGAAAAATGTTTTAAATTATACTTGATACTGATTCACCCCCCTCTCAGTATCAACAGTGGGTCACCCCCAAGTTGGGGATAAACTCCACCTAGGTAAAGGATTTCTTACCAGGATACGGTAACTCAGACAACATGAAACTTAGTCACAGGTTCCAACTCGAACTAACAACCTACAGTCCCTCAATCCCCACATGCTTTTCCCACCCTAGGAGGTGTGCCCCTTCTCTACTTAGTAGTCCCTCGACTAGCCCACTTCCTTTCTGGGGCTTCAGCAACAGGTCGGACATGAAGTTTCATAGCCCCGTAGCTAAATTTTGGAATCTTTGGGAATCAATTCCCAACAATTCTCTCACATGGATAGAATGCTCACGGGCCTGATNGGAATCTTTGGGAATCAATTCCCAACAATTCTCTCACATGGATAGAATGCTCACGGGCCTGACAACTGACCTCTTCAATATACCATGGGAATGAAAACCCACTTCTTCAGTCCAAATCCAAATCTAACCAGGGTACATGTACATGTACATGTATAGTAACATCAGGGTACGAGTGACAACTCAGTGAGTGAAGGAATGATGATAGAATGATAATAACTTGAACTAAGTCTAAACTATATGTATGCATGTTCCAAACTTGACACTTTTCATGTTGAGAACTACCTTGGGCCCACTTGTCCCCATCCTTATAACTTAGGATAAAATAATTATCCATACTTTATACTTTAAGGAATATTAATATAATATTCCTTTAGACTTAATCCCCCTAGATTAGCCCCTTATCCTTAAATTTGATCCCCCTTTCCCTATCTAGTGGATTTTAACCCCCCATACTCTTTTACATGGTTGGTCTACAACAATGATGTGTTTTCATTAATATTTTCATGTGATTACATATTACAATGATGAATCATTGGCCATTTAACATATGAATCTCCAGCCTAATAACCACACAGGCACTCTGGCCTCAAAATACATATACACAAAGGTACTCTGGCCCCAAAACCATGCACTTACTCCATTGTACACAAAATCAAGATGGTGTGCACTCTTCCTTTAGTGAAAAATCCTCGCACACTTACATAGGTGTGCGATACATTATAAAACGTGCACACTTCTTTGGTATGAGATTCTCGTGCACTGACTTAATGCGCCTAGAACCAAACAAAATACCTTGTACCATAAACTCACGAGGTTATATGTATAATTGCATTTACATTTATATGTACAATTGGGGTTTGACCTAGGGGTATTATAGGTTCAACTAGAAAGGAACCCAACTCATTGAGACCCCTTCGACACACTTCTCAACCACAACTATCACTCCCACTGGTAGTTGGTCTTTTCTACATTTCCTCAGTAAATTTCACACCAATTCCTGCATCACAATCCTTACTTTTGGGTTGCATATTCTCAACACATCCAACCTGTGCACCCCTCTAACTGTGTGAAATTTCTCTCTCATTGACTCTGACAGAGCCCAGTCAGTTTTCTTTTCTGCAAACAACAAAGTTGGATCTTCTACATTTGTTGGTAAGGATGTGATCCTTGCAATCAAGTTTGTATATATAGATATTGGCTTGTCCATCCACAAATAACCACCATGCACATAGGTTAAGAGGAGATTAACACATATGGGTTATAAGACCCAAGGTTTGGTTTAACTATGACCAACAAATCCTCAAGACACCATCCCTTTCGACATCACCTACTTGCACAGGTGAAGTCTCACCCGAGGTATCTATTGGGACTGTAAGAACCATGATTTTGTAGTAGTAAGGGAAAGGGAGGTGGATACTTGATTCATTGTTCCTTATTCTACCTTATGTATCTTCTTGATTATTACATAGATTCTCACAGTCATTCATTAATATTGCACCATAATTAATCCATAAACTAAGTCTAGTATATGAAGCATAGCAACATTATTTCGAAACACACATAGACAAGTAAAGAACACAAGACACAATATCATCTCTAAACTCTTTCTTTATTCAAATTCTGTCTTACCAACTTACTATTACATTTATGAACTTTGCGTAATCTTTCAACCTCACCTCTTAGTCTCTTTCTCTTCAGACTATGATTCTCACTCCTAAATATCCCAATCCCATTACATATTTATACCCAAAATCCTTAGACTATTAATCCCAAAAATATCCCATTAAAATGCATGGCATGGATAACTTCAGTTAACTGGTTGTTTTATTTCTTCTTCTTTTCACTCTTCATGCAACTTTTCTGTTGTTCTTCTATTTCTGGAATGTCATGATGCCCTCCTTTGTTCTTTATCCTCTCACTCGCTTGATTTATTATTCTGTCTCTGTGTTGTCTTCATCCCATGTGATTTCCTTCCTTCTGTTTCCTTTATACCTTCTGTGCCCTTACCTTATACTTAGGTTTTTTCTCCCAAACTTGCCTCCAAAACTGCATGTACAACAAGCCCCCAACACTCACCTATGGCTCGTCTTGAGCCACTCAAGCATGTTTCCTGTTCTTCCATGCTACAATGAATTGTTGAGCGACATACTTAGCGACTTCTACCTCTGAGACAATTGTGGTCTCTTTTGTTGTGATCTCCTCTAGGGCCTGTGCGGTTAAGTCTTGGAGTTTGTTCTCTATTTCGAGCATGACCTTTTTTACCATACCTTGTATAGTGGCCAATTTGCCAATAATTATTATTGCTTCCTCATTCTTGGGTCCCAGTCATTGCTGAAGGACCTTATGATGGTCCTACAATTTCTCTATTTTTACATATAACTGTCGTTGAGCCAAAATGGCTCCCATACGCTTGACTGGTGGCAAGGTAGTCACCTTCTCTGCTGCTTCATTTTATTTTTCTTGTGCTACTCACATTTTTGCCTCTACGGACTTCATCTCTGGGTCTCCCGTGATATCTTCCCATACCTTCACAATATCTTGGAAAATATTTGCGCATTCATCTTCAAATTTCTTAATCTTCGAAACTGTTATTGTTGTTGTCCTCATTCTACCTTTGCGCACCTCGAGTGGCTAGTTGGGTCTACATTTCTATTGAAATTATTGAATATGAATTATGAATCCATTCATGAATTCACCAATCTTTGAAAAATGTTCCTCTATAATGGCCTCTATGACCAGAGGAACCTCATGTACTTCCTTATATAATTTCTGGACAACTTCCCGTGTCTTCTGCATCATGGATTCAACTTTGTACTTCTCTTGTTTTTCTTTTGTGGCCCTTTCCTCCACGTCCTCTTTAGTCTTCACAACTTCCTCCATTTGGAATTCAATCTCCTTCTTTTGTTGAATGGCCATATCATATTGTGTCTGTACTTGGGTGCTTTTGTCCCTTTTTCTGTCCAAGTCGTAATGCGCAATGTCTCCTCTATACTTCATTTCATGCACCAACTTTTCTTGTAACTCTTGGACTCTTTGGATGGGTAGCTGAGATACAAATATATTCAGTTGGACCAACACATTTTCTTTCTTGCAATGTGCCTTCGAGCAACTCTAGCACAACGTCCTTAATTGGTATGGTTTGTTGTTCTCCTTAGAGATGTGTTAGGGTCATCTACACATTGTCCTCTTATTCACTTGGTCATATAAATGTTCCATCCCTTGATTTAAGGTCTTTTACGATGCATGTTATTTCTAGGAGTTGTTAAAGGATTCCCAACTGATCCTAAACCTTCTTTTTTTGGTCCTTGTGCTTCTTGGAAGATTCCTCCCAAAGCTCCTCTGTGGAATCTTAGATCTGGTATCCAATTCGATCCATATCATCATCAATTAAAATGTAAAAAGGGGGTTTTCGTTGCAATTTAACTTTATTTCACACTCCACCTATCTGTGCTAGCCCTTTATCCTTTATTTTGAACCCTACATCTTTTGTATGGTCCCGTTCCTCCTTGATTTTCTCTTGGTATTCATCCTCTTTTGAGGACCCTGGCTTGTTAGTTTGACTCTTTCATCATCCTCCCAATCAAATATGATTAAGTGCACATCTTCAACTGTCAACCAATAACTAGTTGGAAAATATTTTTGTGCAGGATCCTTTTTGGCTTGCACATACAGATGGTGCATGCCAACTCTGAAGCACGTGACATGCCTGTAGGAAATTACTGCTTCCTCTAGAATGTGCAGTGTAGTCTCCACTACGTTTGTAATGAGCTACAAGTAGGTATAAAAAATGGTGTTGGTGTCATTTTTTCATCTCTTAATGGTGAACTTCCATAAGTTGGCATACCTAGCAGCCAAAGGGCTACGACCTGAAGCACTAGTAATATGTGAGCTCCTGCTAGTCGACCAATCCAATGAGAATGAGTAATCATGCATAGTAAAAGGCATTGCCTTTCTCCTGTGTCTCTGTGCAATCTTGTAGGAATTGGTTTAAAAAGAAATGTCACCCTGTTCATCGGAACTCCTTCCTTTCATTTTTATGCCACAGAAATCACAGTTGTTGGCACTTTGTCTCTTCGATATTTTCACAACATCTTGTAGGCCAAAACATGCCTTGTAAACCAGACCTCCTTGTCGTTGATGATTTTCATGTATAGACCCCTTTTGTCTATAAATGTGTCATACTTGTCTTTCATGGCCTCAAAGAGGGATCTCTTTCCCATTTTGTGGAATAGTAATGATGGGTCTTTGCCTTCTTTGCTCAACCCTGTCATATGCACAATTCGTGTAGTATCAATTAAGACTAGGGTATCTAGCCTAAGTGTCCCCCCATGTACGCAACTAAGAAATACCTTGACACATGCATTGAGTTCCATACTTCGTTCGAAATGTGGAATTTTGAACAACTTCAGTATCCTGACTTTCTCTAAGCCTGACACCCATTCTTCTGGTTCCACCAGAATTACTCATGTGTCGGGGTTGGTATTCATGCACAAGTATTGATCCCTGGCCAACTTAGGGAATTTCTGCTTGTCAGTGATATCATGGTCCATAAATTTCAAGTTGGTCACCTTGTAGAGCATGTATTCATTGCTACTGACGCCCTTTGGGACTGGTTCTATTCACTAGTACTGTCACTAGGGGTGCATCATCCTTCCTTGAAGGTAAATAATCTCTGTGAAAAATTGCAACTGGAGTTGGGGCCGAAGTTCCGACCACTTCCTTGACCTCCACATCTATTGGTTTCTTCGATTGTTTATTTGTTGCAATAGATGGTCCTCCCATTCTCAATGGTGCTATTCTCTTTGTATGATAGAATGGTGGAAGATATTTGTGTGTCTATGCAGCTTGGTTACTCTTTCTCTGGTAAGTCAACTCTGTTCACTTATTCTTGCATGCAACAATGCCTTAGATTCTTCCAACCTCCCGATTTTTTGTGTGCTCGTGCCAAGTATACCTGTCTCATCTTTCCTTAACTTCCTTGTCCAATCTGATGTCGTAGTTAGTGACTTGGTAACTAAATTCTCCTTAGTTTCCAAATATCCCTTATGATTCTCCTTCGTACTGTTGATTTGTTCATGATTTTTGATTCTTTTCTGATTTAATGTTTATATGATGCTTTTATGAACTTTCACACCTGCTACGTAAATGTCATTTAGTTCCCGATTGATTTTAATGGTCTTGTCATTTCCAACCTGTGCAATAGTTCTTCTCTCTTCTAGCTATATAATTCACAGTCGGGCCTGTCTGTATCTTATCTTTGAACTTAACACCGCATTATTGTCATGTGTGATGATCATATCAGTTGTGCAAGTTTTGATACCTTGGTATTTCAACACTCTTTTTCTTTTTCCTATCACTACTTTTTATTTCTTTTCTTTCCTTTTTCTACTTTTTATTTCCTTTTTCTTATTTTTGTTGCTACTATGGTACACTTACTATAATACAGGGGTTTTGGTGCAGCCCAGATTACTGTGCAGACTGTCAACTATCTTTGTAGAGTTTCAACTAACTTCCATTCACCATTCCTTCCAAGATTATTCCATCCAAGGTTTCCACTCATGCATCACCTATGTTGGTTATTTGCTAGATCAAATAGGGACCTAACTAGTGCATGTGAAGCTTCCTTGGATGTTGCAAATACTTGTTGTCATAGAGTAGCATCACCTGTGTTGGTTATTTGATCTCTGTGCAATGTAGGCCACCAAATCCCCACGCATAAAATATTCTATGTTGTTGATTTTATTGTGTAATGTCCTCCATCAATCCCATCATGTGATTCCTCCAGTATAATCGGCCTTTCGTGTTCTAGTACACAATGCCTCAATATTCCATTCAGCCCTAACTTATACAAGTTCCCTGCAATTAACTGATAATATGTTTCTTTCACTACCAATTTATTCCTCTGCACAATTGTTAGTTAATAAGGGGCCATACTTGTTATTAGAAATTCCACAATATCTGCAAACTAATCATCCACCATCCTTACTGCAAATAACCGAACATTTGGGAAATTATCATCTAAATTACCTGCTTCTTCTTCTGTCAGTATGTGTGAGAGATGATTTGGTCTGACATTCAACTTTCCTGGTTTCACTATGATCTCAAAGTCATATTCCTGAAATAATAACAACCATCTGCATATTCTTCCTCCTAATACGAGATTGTTTACTAAGTACTTTAATGCAGAATGGTTTGTATACATCTTAAAGTGGGACCCTAGTAAGTAATGTCTAAAATTATGTAGTGCATAAACCATTGCCAATCCTTCCTGTTCTATAGTGGTATAATTCTTCTAAGATATAGACAACTTATTACTTGCAAACACAATTGGATGATCGATGTCCCCTTCTCCTAGTTATGAAATTACTATTCCCAATGCTATGGATGATGCATCTACATGTACATGGAACTCCTTGTTCCACTCTTAAAATATAAAAATGGGTGTGGTTACCAGTCTGTTTCAACATGTCCAACCCCTTCTGGAAGCCCTCATTTCATTGGAACTTGGCTTCCTTCTTCAATAACTTTTCCATGGGTGTTGTAATATGCACATATCCTTTGATAAAATTTCTGTAATAACATGTGTGACCCAAATTTTCCCTTTTCTTTCTGACTGATGTCAGAGGCTCCAATTCCATAATCATTGTAATCTTGGCTGGGTCAAACGAGAGTCCTTCTTTTCATATGACATGTCTTAGTAGAATTCCTAATGGTGTGCAAAATATACACGTCTTTAAGTTCAATGAAATATGCCAATGTCTGCATCGATCTAACATGAGCTGAAGAAATTATATATGATCATGCAGTAGATTGAACACCATCCAATCATCCAAGTAAACTTCCAAAAATTTATGGATGAACTCCTTCAATGCTACCACTACTACTCTAGAAAAAACCACAGGGGAGAATTCAATCCAAATGGCATCACCATGTACTGATAACTGCCCCACTCCATCGCAAAGTGGTTATGTGTATATCCTATTGTGCAATTCTTATCTGATGGTACCCATAGAATCCATCGGTAAAGGAATATGTTTCTTGACTTCCTATGTTCTCCAATACTTAATTTGTGAATGGTGTTGGGAATAGATAATGTAAGCATGCACCATCAATTTCCTTAGATCTACACAGATCCTAATTCCTCCTGTCTTCTTGTCCTGTACCATCATTGGGATAATCCACTTAGATTCTTCTACTAGTTCAATGATTCTAGCATCTAGCATCCTATCTATTTTATCCTTGACCTTCTCCTTGTACCTTGGGTTCAACCTATAAGGTCTTTGTCGTACTATATTAGCTCCATGTTTTAGTGGGATCTTCATCTTTCCTAAGTTGCCTGCTATCCCCTTCATCTATGAGAATCTGGTTGGAAATAAATCTTGATATTGCTGCACTAAGTCTACAACCTTCTCAATTGTCTTATCATTCCAATAATCTCCTATCTGCGCAAACTTAGTGATCCAGGTGGATATTGGTGGCCACCCACCTATTCCAACTGGCTCCTCGTGTCCATTTTTGTTCATCACGTCCTTCTATAATACTTTATAATTGTGAGTTCTACACTTCTGGGGCTATCTGAAGACCCACACATTCTCCAGGTGGATACGAGTGGCCTCTCGCCTAATCCAATTGGCTTATTTTGTATGTTTTCATGTCAGCACATCTTGTTGTACTTCCATGGCTATTTTTGGGCCCTAAACATTGTTTTTTTGGCTCTCCACAGTCAAAATGTAGATGGAATCAGAGTTTGATGAAGAAATGTGTATTTATTTGAAATACCTTTCCAACGGGCTATCACACACCTAAAATAGAGGTCGTATGCAAAAGTTACGACCTTAGGAAGTTGAGGTACCAAAATACAACAACTTACCCATAGGGTCCACATGACTTTTGGCATTTCACCTTCGAGGGTTAGGTTTGTGGATGTATATGGTTTTGGAATTCATAAGTAATATGAAAAGGGAATATGGAGCCTCATTTAAATCCATTATTCTCAGAAGGATGTGCGTAGTAGCCACATCTCTTCTCAGAGATAACTGCCACCATTCAAGAAAGTTTTAGTTCTACAGTTTTACAGTTTCAGTCTATTTCATTATTTAATAGAAGATATTGTTCACTGGATATTTGTGTTATTATTCCTATCTCTATGTTTATTGTATTCAGTTTGTTAATCAATTTTTTCCACTCCTAAATCCAAATCAGTGGTATCAGAGTGGTCTTCTCTTCATTTATTTTTTTTCGTGCATGTCCCCGACAAGGTCTGGGTACAAGAAGTTGGGACTCGAACCAATCAAGCCATTACCAGATCGGTCATGCCGAGCCCAACAAAAACCCATGGGAGACAAAAAGAAATATGATGGAGTAGGAGATCCTATTAAAATGTTGCTTGATAAATCCCTCCCATGACAAAGGAACAAAATGATGAACGAATTTGCATAGATCCTTCGACGGTTTCCCATAAGAGAAGCATATTCATCAAGCGGCCATGCAACCCCCTTCAAGGTACAGGTAAATTTTGACATTCCATTATTTGAAGGACTGATAGATGTGGATGTTGTAGATAAATGGTTGAATCTGATCGAAGGATATTTTTGGTCCACAATTTTTACGATAGGGAAAATATCACTTTTGCACTCCTCAAGGTCATTCCCTATGTTAAAGACTGGAGGGATAATTGCTCTGAGAAACAGGTCGTGGAGGAATCTGCAATTGTTTTGGTGGCCCCTACATGGGATTCCTTCCGGGACACCATTAAAGAACAATAATACCTTGTTCGAAGCTACGAGGACCAGTACACCAGATGGACCACCCTATGTCAAGAGAAGGACCAGGAAGTACCAGAATTCACCAATATTTTCCATACACTATGCACCAAATTGGGTATAAAATATTTTGAGAATAATCTCATGCTAAAATACCATGGATGTTTGCATAGATACATTCAAACAAAAATGGAGGTCCTGGACATCACCTAATTGGCCATGGCTTATAGATACATTGTCAAGATCGAGCAAAAATTTAAGTAGAAACAACGAGAGTTTGGATCTGCAAACCCCTCATAGCCGAAGCAGGGAAAGGCAACCCCAACCCACATAGCAAGGGACCAAGTTGAGATGGCCACCCTCAGGACAATCTGTCCAAGCCACAACACAAGAAGGGCAACGAGAAGACAAAGAAGGACATGAGAAAATGGTGTGAGTACCATAAAATTCCTTGGCACAACACCGACAAATGTCACTCCAAGTAGTCCCTCGTGGTCGAGCTGAAGGCTTCTGAGTCAGAGGACGATTCTGATCCTGAGTCAAATCCTGAAGGAGGGAAGTGGATTATCAATGCTAAACCTAGTGCCACAATCACTACCACCAAATTACGACCAAGAGAACCAGAAGAACCAGAGGAGGAGGAATGCCTCTTTCACTCATAGATGTGGGTCAAGGGGGCTCTGATTCATTTCATTGTCAACAACGGTAGTCAGAAGAACCTGATTTCAACAGAGGTCATCAAGCCATCACACCCATATCCCTACATGATCGGCTCACTTCGTCAAGGAAGAGATCTCTGTGTCAGCCAATAATGTCATCTTCCCTGTGACATCAAGCATTTCAAATATAAGTTACTGTGTGATATTTCTCCCCTTGAAGTTTGTGATGTTATTTTAGGACAACCATATTTGTGGAAGTGTCATGCTGTGTATGAGTCTAAACCCCACATTGTTATTATTACTTTGGGTAGACAATTGTACAGGATCCCAAAGGTGGCACCTCCTAATGCTAAGCAATGTAGTTAGGTCATTTCACAGACAAGGAAGTTCATCTTCTTTATGATTCATGCTCACAGTAAGTAGAAGGTCGTCACCACATTTGTTGCCTCTACACAACATCTCTCTTTGTAGCATAAGCAAGTGGACAGGATTGTGGAAGAATACAGAGACATATTCGCCTCACCTACAGGGGTATCGACACACTACCAAGTCAAGCATCCAATTGATCTGACCCCCGATGCACCTCTACCTAATGGACCAGTCTATTGATGCTCACTGATGGAGAATGATGAAATCGAATGTAAAATCCAAGAGCTTATTCAAAAGGGGAACTTCATACCCAAATCCTCCCCTTGAGGAAGCCCGATTGTACTGGTGCAAAAGAAGGATGAGACTTGGAAACTTTTCATTGATTACAGAGCCTTAAAAAAAATCACAGTCAGGAGCCGCTACCCCATTCCCATGATTGATGAACTTATTGACCAACTCAAGGGGGAAACATTCTTCAACAATATTGAACTGAAGTCTGGCTACCAACAGGTTCCCATAGAACCAACTGATGTCTAGAAGACAACCTTCAAGTCTAAACAAGGTCTCTATGAATGGATATTCATGCCCTTTGGCTTAAAAAATGCACCAACCACTTTCATGAGGTTGATGGATGATGCATTGAGACCCTTCACCAACTCCTTTGTGGTAGTATATTTGGATGACATCCTCATCTTCAACAGAACGTGGGAGGAGCACTTGCAGCATTTTCAGAAGGTTTTGAGCACTCTGCAGCAACAAAAGATTTATGCCAACTTGGAAAAATTCTCTTTCGGCATGAACATGGTCCAATCCCTAGGATACATTGTTGATGAGTATGGGGTACATGTTGATCCAACTAATATCCAAGTCATCCGTGACTTCCCAGCCCTAACCACACTGACCGAGCTTCATAGCTTCTTGGGACTAGACAATTTCTACTGATGGTTTGTGTTGGGATTCTGCCATATTGCATGGGCCCTTATCCAGGTGACCAAGGGCGATGGTAGGTCCAAGTTCATGTGGGGGAAGGAGAAACAATGAGCATTCGATGATCTAAAACATCACTTGTGCTCATCTCTAGTACTCTCCTTTCTCGATCTGCAACAACCATTCGAGATTGAGACTGATGCATTTGACTATGCTGTGGGCATTGTTCTCACTCAGCACGAGCATCCTGTGGCATACCATAGTGAGAAACTCTCTGATACTGTCGAGAAATACCCCACCTATGACAAGGAAATGTATTCCATTGTACAAGACTTCCGTCAATGGAAACATTACATTTTGGGGAAAGAGATGATCATACACACTGATCACAAGCCTCTGTAATTCATACAAATACAAGGGAAATTGCAGAAAGATCGCCATCATATTGTTCCACCTACCTTCACTAGTTTCATCTCAACATCAAGTATAAGACATGTATCTCCAATCGTGTCATTGACTACCTCAGTCGGCCTCCTGTGGCTGTACTCAACACTGTGCTCCATTCCTGTGCACATGAAGCATCAGAGTGGCCCCAACTTTATCAGCAATATCTAGACATCGCCATCGCATATTAGCTCTTGGGTACAAGAGCCACTGTCACTGATTTTCACATTCAGGAAAGAATACTATGCCACCTAGGCCATCTGTGTGTTCCTGCAAGTGAGCCTGCAAAGATGATTTGGGAATCCCACTACAGTCAAGTGTCAGGACATTTTGGTGTAGAGAAAACCATGGTCGTTCTTCAGAAACATTTTTTTTGGCCAAAAATTAGAGAGGACGTCAACAAGTATATCATATATTTTGTTGCCTACGCCATTGACAACACAACCATCAAGAAGTAAGGCTTATACACCCCTCTTCCTATTCCATAGAATCTGTGGGAATCCATCTCAATGGATTACATGTTTGGTTTGTCGTCCACCAAGCATGGAAATGACTGTGTGTTTTTGGTTGTTGATCAATTTTCGAAGATGTCCATCCTCACAACTTGTAAGAAGAATTTCATAGTGGCAGATACTACCAAGATCTTCTTCGAACGACTTTGGGTCCACTTTGGGATACCACTAACCATCATATCCGACCGAGACAACATGATGCAGGAGCATCTCTCCACATCAGCCAGCCAGCCATCTAGCCACGTCGAGCGCGTGCATTCAAAGCTGAAGAGAGGCGCAGCCTCATTTAAAATATGAATTCAATGTAATTAAATGTCTAGGCTGGTGAGCCATAGAGCCTTTCCTTTGTGCAGGCATTAGGTAGATCATCCATTAATGTTTGTAAGGCTAAGATCTAGATCCAGATGCGAACTAGACAACCCATTCAATGTAATTGAATAGGGTAGGTAGATTCGAGGGAAGCGCTCGAAGAGCCCCCTTAGGTAAAAGAGATTTTTAGGATCTCATTTTAGGAAGTTAAGTAAGTAGAGAGAAGAAAGAATCTGTGAGTAGAAAGAAGAAGAGAAAGAGTCGAGACCTTGTTATAGGCCGTGCTCAGGAACACCTTGTATAAACATGAATTTGCCATTTTAATATAAACAGAAGCAGTTTTTCCTGCATTACTGTGTGTTATGTGGATGTCTATGAGTGTTCCATTGTATGCTATGAATGTATGCTGTTATCATGCATTTGCAGGAGTGTGTTTGATTTCAGGTGAAGGTCTTTGAGGCTTCACACCAGGAGGGTGTGAAAGAACACTGCGGGTTCTGATAGCCATGCACAGAGGTTGCACTTCTGAATTCTGCGGGTTCAGTCAAAGACGTGTTGCGGCACAAGAACTGGAATCAACAACTTAGGAGAAGACCTCAAGGTTGATGAATACCTTGGAGGCAAGGCTGTGTATGAGAGACACAGTTGTAGACAGAACTTAGTTGTGAGTTCTGTAAAGCTCTGCCTAGTGGGCATTGAGCACAGGCACAAGGTGCAGTTGGAGGAACTCTGCTGTGAGTTCAGAAGGAAGAAACAGAATCACTGAGTATTCTGAGAGCTCTGCCAGGTGGGCATTGAGCAGGTGTAAGGGGTGGATAAAGGAAAACTTCTGTTGAGAAGTTGAGGGAAGAAATAGAATCACTGAGGATTCTAAGATCTCTGTTAGGTGGGCATTGAGCGAGTGCATAGGTGCATAAGAGGACAGAACTATTGAACATTCTGTGAGAATATACTCTGCTAGGAGGGCATTTGAGTCAGTGTGCAGACAGGCACAGAGGGGAAAAGAGAACTCTTTGAGTTATGTGATTTGAAGAAGAATCCACTGAGAAATCCTTAAAGACTAGGAGGTCAGGCGTAGAGACCCTGTGGGGTATGTAGGAGTGTCACGCCATCAAGTGGTATCAGAGCGGGAAATTCACTTGTATATTTCATGTGAAGTGGGAAGACAAAAGAAGACAGAGCACTGTAGACTCTGTGGCAATTGTTTGCAGGTAGACAGCAATCGAGAAGACAGTCAGGGAGACTGGAGGATGAAGCTGGTAACACTCTTGGTGCAGAG
>JASDQU010507031.1:1418-16936 GCA_032191745.1 Picea mariana
TTTCTCTAACAATATAATGGCTTCACTAAACCTCTGGGTTGTAGTTTTGACATCGCAGGTTTCCTGGTAGTTCTGATCGATTATTTACCTTGTCGCACTCATGAGCATAGTCTTGGTTTGTTCTCGAGCTCGAAAATATGAGAACGCATCGGGTAGAATTTTATCTCTTTTTTGGACCTATGTGGACACACGAAAAAGGAACCCCCCTGGAGTCATCTTTAAACTCTTTTTAGACTCTCTAAATATGAAAAGATTGTCGAGTGACCTTGCTTCCTTTCACACTCATTAAAAGGTTCGAAAGGGAATCTTTTGAGCGATAGTTTATCTCTTTTTTGGTATCGTTAGACTACTGTACAAAAAATGAACTGGAGAGTTCTCTTTTAAGTGTTTTTCCAAACTCTATAATCCTAAAAAACCTTTGAGTTTTCTGTCTTTCGACTCGCTAAAATACACATCGATAGGCCCATACAGGATCAAACCCTTACTTCTTCCAGTTCGTTAAACAAAGGAAGAGGAACTTATCGAAGGTGAGTTATATCGAGCATGTGTTATCCTCCTCGAGCTCATTAAATCAAAAAGAGGTACTCATCTATCTGGATGGGGGAAAATTTGAAAGAAGCAAGCCAATCAGTCTCTTGAGAACATCACCAAGTAATTCTTAGAGTCGCCTTTGAACATGACATTTTGTCTTTTGCACGCATTATAACCCGCTGAAGCTCTGCACTGAGCCAATCCTTTGAGTTTCTTTCACTCCTTTGGGTCACCTGAAGCAAGTCACAGCATCCACTGCATCATCAAGTGTTGGTCCATGTCATGTTTTTTGCTGTTGTGCCTTAGTGTTCAAGGGAAGTATCCACCTCTAGAGTCAGCCATCCCAAATATCTTGTCTCAAAACCCATGTCAGTCCATGTTCATTTGATCTGCCAATTACATCTCCATGTCTGTTTCGTGTCGTTGATGGGGGATACATCAAGGCCCTCCTTCGACGTGTCTATTCCTGTTGACCTCAACACATTATCCAGGAATCAGGCTTAGAAACCAATTAGTACTTTGGGACCTGCATGCCTCAATGTCAGGCCTCCTCACATTCGACAGTAGGTTTACATCATTGACCTCTGATCGGATGATTCCATGGATGTTCGACTCCAACTCATCCATTCACATTCGTTAGAATGTACTAGGGTACCTTGGGAATCATTAACATTAATGGTGATCTCCCTCGCACTTGTTAACGGTTCACACCATTGACCGGTAATCAAGTGGTTTCAGTTATCGGTTCACATCTTCTAACTTCATACTTTGGGGGGCGATCTATTACACCTCAATATTGCTCACTTCGATACGTGTTATAAGTGTTGCACATTCCTCTCAACTATTGCAAGTGTCGCATGTCATTCACAAGTGTCGCAAACATCAAACAAAGCATACTGCCATGATGATGACACCAAGGAGATACTTAGAATACCTCAGACACTTGATTTGGAGGAGGGAGAATGATTAACTGAAGACAAGGAACTCTTACCACCTGAAAGGAGCTCTTAAACTAGGGTTTTGAAGGAGAGCACTCCTCTACATCAGCCTTAGGAGCACTAGCGCTCCCCTATAAGGTCTTAGAGAGCGATATAATGACAAACCACCTCTTTGAAGGAGCGCTACCCATATTTGGAGCGTTGGCGCTCCCCTTGAGCCTCCTAGGGAGCGTTATAACGCCCTGATGCCCTTTTTGAGGGAGCGCTGTCTAATCTGGGCAGTGGTTGGCCCGTTGAAGAGAATGAGGGGAGGATATTTCATGTTTGGAAGGCAGTTGCATTCGAACTCTTGGTTCAATCAAAAGATCCCTGATCTAAGAAGGGAATTCCTCAACCTACCCTAAAGATACCTCAAGAGGTTAAGCCTCTCTCAACCTATATAAATAGTCTCTATGATGGTGAAAAGGGGGAAGAATTGCTAGCATGAAACCTATGATCTCATAGGAAACACACAACGAACTAAAGGAGAGTGTTCAGTGAAGGTGCCATCATCTAGGTCGTGGATCTTTCGAGCAAGGGTTAGACAAAGGGGACTTGACGAAGCTTTCGCATTCTCATCTACAACTGTAAGTATTGCTATCGTTGTTCTCATTAATATGACACGCTTGGCCTGTTTCTTTCTAGTTTGTGTCTGATCTTACATGAAATTATCGTTGATAGATAGATATGTTTTCAAGCTAATATCAATAGAGTAGGAAGTGGTCGTACTTTGTTTTTCTATAGGGCTCATCGAGGAGCGAAAGGTTGGAGATCAACTCAGAGCGTGCAGGGACAAACGTCGATAAAGAGGTACTTATGTTCTCCTTCCTCCTCATGCATTAGTTTGTATAGATTTGAAAGGAAGTCAGTGTCCACATTAAGTACTTTCTATCTTAGAGTTTAGGATCTAGCTCTTTGAGGCAATGTACCTGTCCATAGGGAGATTTTCCTACAACATGGGGTTTTTACAATAGTTTCATTTGGTCATTAGATATAAGAAGGGAATTCTTAATAAATTTGTTGATATGTTATCAAGACCTGCTAGTACAATTGCTACAATCCTTAAGCACAATTTAATTACTCATGAAAGTTACATTGAACAATATGTTGAGGACAAAGATTTTAAAGAAGTCTACGCAACTTTAATTCATGGTAAAAGAGCATAAGAATTGAATTATCATATCAAAGACAAACTTTTGTATCATTTGGGAAAGTTATGTATTCCAGAAAGTGAAATAGTCCATGTAATCAGGGAGGCACATACTTCTCTTATAACAGGACATTTTGGTGTAGAAAAAAAAATTGCTCAATTACAAAGTTTTTGTTATTGGCCTCAAATGCATGAAACAGTGTCCAATTATGTAAAAGGGTGTACTATGTGTGCAATAAGCAAACCATGTAACAAAAATCTAGGATTGTACACTCTACTTCCTATTCCTTCTAGACCATAGGAAAGCGTATATATGGATTTTGTGGGGTGATTGCCTATGTCTAGGAAAGGTCATGGTTACTTGTATGTAGTTGTGGATAGGTTCAACAAGATGTGTATTCTAATTCCTTGTAAAAAACAAGTCACAGTTGAACAAACAACACAAGTTTTCTTTGAAAATGTATGGGTTCATTTTGGTTTACATACTTCTATTGTATTTGATCGAGACTCCGGGTTCATGGGGAAATTTTAGTCAATCTTGTAGGAACTTATGGACACCAGACTGAAGAAGAGAACATAGAAGAGAACATAATTTCATCCACAAACGGACATGCAGACAAAGGTAGTGAACAAAACAATAGTGCATCTGTTTCGGGAATATTGCAAAAAACATCCTAAGCTTTGGGATGAACATTTGTGTTATGTGCAACATGAGTATAATCGAGCCAAACATTCTTCTACTCAGAGATCTCCATTTGAAACATGTTTGGGATACTTGCCAAAATATCCTTTGGATTTTTTCTTTGGGAAGGACATTGCAGTAGACAGACACAGTGATGTCTACAAGGCTACAAATTTCATTGAACGGATCCAGTTGATTCATCGGGCAGTATAGGAACAGTTGGAGAAAATCCAAGCCAAATACAAGGCGAGACATGAAATGCATTGAGTTGATCAATAGTTCAAAGTGGGAGATCAAGTCTGGTTATACATCAACAAGGAAATATTTCAAGGAGAAGGTAAAAATCTAAAACCAATTCGCTATGGTCCTTTCAAAATTTTAGACAAAATTGGTTCTAATGCTTTCCGGTTACAATTGCCTCCATATATGAGAATTTATTTAGTTGTAAATGTGGAAAAATTGAGATTGTATGAGCCTCCTATGATCGAGGATCAAGGATAAAGTTTTCAAATTCCTTCCATAGAATATTTTTCTTCTGAGTACATGAATGAGTTGCATGATGACACCATTTTGGACAAAAGAGTCTGTACTTCTCACAGGGGTGATGTGGAATATCTTCAAGTGGGATTAAAGGGAACCAATCCAAGTCAATCAAGGTGGATGGAGACCAAAAAAGTGAGGGTGAAGTATCCTCACTTATTTACCAACTAATACCAATATTTTGGAGGTCCAAAAGCTTCCAAGTGGGGAGGATTGATCTAGGAGGATCCCCAGGTCCAGAAAAATGCTCAAAAATAAAAGTTACCAGAATAAAAAGAAACCAGTTCCATTGCATCTGTATTGTCGCATTGATTCTGACCATGTATTGTTTTCCTCAAACAGACACTGTATGCAAAAGTTATCACATTCTGATCAAATTCCCAAATAGGAAAAATGTCAACAGGTAAAGTCAACATTGACATTAGCAGTATGACAGGTGACATCAGCATGATGTCATGATGAAATCATCATGCTGACATTGCGAGCTGACATGTGGTAGTACAGATGGACATGTGGCAGGTGATGTGGCAGTACAGATGGACACATGGAAGGTGATGTAGCAGTACGGATGGACACATGGCAGGTGACTGGGCAGTACAGACTAACATGTGTCAGGTGACTGGGAAGTACGAACTGAAACATGGCAGTATGACATGGTAGGTGAAATGTGGAATTAGGGACTGACATGTGGCAGGGTGATTGGCTGTATGGGAGAGGACGTGTAAGACAGGTGGTAGGGTGACTGGTTGTACGATGGAGGATGTGGTCCAATCATGGGTCGCCACATTGCCCAATCAAATGGTTCCATGTGGCACCCTATAGATGGCCAATGATGGCTATGAAAAATATTGGTAAGGGCTAGGGTTGAACCTGCGATGTTATGGAGCTCCAACGACTTCGCAACAGGGGTATGACCACCAAGCTACCAGGTGAGGCTTGTTAAGACATCAACAAAGATTTATTTTGTTTAAGCTCCAGGGGGAGGATAAAGAAAAGGCATGGACCTAGGGGCTAGCCTGTCGTTCTAGTAATGACCATCAGGGGACCAAGTTCCATGTTGAATGACTAGGACCGATCAGTGGGGGCTTATCATGTTCGATTAGACCCTAGGTCTTATTCTTTCGCCATGTGACCAGGGAGCAGATGGAGGAGGGTTCGAGTGCTTAGAGCCCTCTTGGATGGATCTTGGCCATATGGCCCATAGGACCACTTCAAAAAGGGCGTGCACCCAGCCTTAGGGGGATTAATTTGTTTTTTCATATTAGATTGGATTTTATTCTAGTTTTTTGCCAGATTTGGGCCTTTTTGGAGATATTTTGGCCACATGGACAAGGATTTGACCCCAAAAGAGTCCAAATCTTTGTGGGAATTTGGGCTTCCATAATTGAGCCTAAAAACTATATAAACTAGGCCCTTTGAGCTTGTGAGGGTACTTTGGTATTGCAGGGAATGTGAGAGAAACTTGAGCTAATGGCCCATTTCTCATGTTTTGAGGGGCATTGAGACATGTTTTGAGAGGAGATAGTTGAGGCATGTGTGAATATGCACAAGGAGGTCTTGTAAAACATATTATAAGAATGTTTGTAACAACAAAGAACAATTGTAAAGAGAACGTGAGCATTAAAGATCAATAAAGTGGTCCTCCACTTGGAAGCGGACCTAGAGATGTAGCCACTCTTTGGTGAACTCCGTTAACAAGTTCTTTGTGTCTATTTCTCTTTCTTCTTGTTGTTATCTTCTCTTATTTGCAACATGTTTAATGATGGTTGAACTCTTTAATTATCCATGAGCATCAAGTTAATGTCAATTTTTTTATAATACCTTTCATTTTTTGATCAGTAGGTGAATTTTCTAAGTCCCACTCTCATGAGGGAGATGCACCGTGTGCATTGGAGTTCACTTCAATAAGTGACAAAGATTAGGAGAAAAAGTGTGTGCAGGGTTTCAAGTGGGGACTCAAGGAGTGTAAAATCCCTTGATTAAGAACTGGTGGATGAGATCTTCTCATGAGGAGTTGAAATCCCCACAACCATTAGATCATACAGGAGGAGGACACTCCTTAATCCTTGAGTCCTTCATACTTCGTCACTTCATAAAATTTGAGTTTTTTGTAATTAGTGAGCCCCAAATCCTGAAGTCGCAGAGTGAATCTGCACTGTAGATCAGTGATCGAATGTGAGCTGTTGAATCCTCAAGGGGTTAAAAAATTCAACAAGTTTGAGTCATGATTGTCTAAGGGATAAGAAACCCCAAAGCTTTGAAGTTCTGGAGTAAAGGAAAGTTGTGGATTTAGAGATCAAATGAGGGTCGCTAGATCTCTAATCCTTTGTCCTCCAGAAGTTTGGTATTTCGACACTCCAGCTAAAATGAGTCGTAGTAGTTAAGGGCTAAGAAAACCTAAAACTTTGAAGTCCCAGAGTAAAGGAAAATTGTGTATCTAGTGATCAAACGAGGATCATTAGATCTCTGAGCCTTTTTCCTTAGAAAGTTTGGTAGTTCGACACTCTGGTGAATTTAAGTCGTAATTGTTAAAAGTTAAGGAACTCTTAGAGTCCCAAAGTCTGGAGTGGACATCAACCATTGATCAAGGAAATCCGGGTGAATTAGTTCAAAGTTGTTGGTGTGGAGAAACTCCGAAGCCTGGAGTTCCAAAGTTCCGAACTAGATATCCACCGTAGATTATTGGGTGAGGGAAAATCCTGCAAGCCATATGATTAAATTCATAACCAATGACGAAGGAAAGTGGAAGGATAGGGAAGAACCTAAATCTACCATTCAACCTTTATTATGATCGAGTTCGTTCGGTGACACTCCGAGTAAATGGGAGTGTTGGAGTTGAAGAAACCTCTGTAGTGCCAGAGTCCCGTATCTCTAAATAGTGCCTTTTGGCAAGCCATGGGTCTAGCCCACGGACACATGCAAACTATCAAGAAAAAAGGGGCTAACACCTACAGTTAAATCCCGAGAAGAGAAACGCTTAGTTTTACGTGCTCAGAAAAAAAAATTGGTACGACGATCAAGATGACTTCAAATTCAAATTTGCAAAAATATTTTACCGTGACTACAAGTAGTTCAAGTTTGGAATTTAATGAATTTTACAATGGCCATACATGTATTAAAATATTGTCGATAGGCAATGATAAACCAGACCCATTGATATTCAATTTTAAAAATGTAATAATACAGAAAGTCCATGTGAATTTCTAATTCTGGAAATGAGTTTTAAGTTTTGCAACCATACTGATTCTAATTCGGATTTGCACATGAATTTTTCAAGGGAAAAATAATGTAATAAATTTGGATTTACAATTAGATCATCTAGTAACCAAGTTCTAAATTCTGGAATTTCCAATAACTTGACAACAACAATATTGTTTAATTTTCATAAGATGCTATCTATTTGCATCAACCAAACAATTTTCTAAATTTTGGAATTACAATAGTTGACAGTGAATAAATAAAATCAAATTCTGGGTTGTTGTTTAAATTGGTGTCGATAATATAAGCCTTAAATTCCAGTGCACACCATAGTTCTACAACGAACACCCAAACTCTATATTCCAAAATTGTGTAATGCTACTGTAGCAACTATAAAAATTCGATTTCTAGATTACATAATAACTCTACAGTATACATATCCATTTAATCCAAAATTACAAACAATTATGTGACAGTTTACAAATTCTAATTTACAATTTACTTTTACTACAATAAAATTTCCAGAATAAAATACCGGAACCAATGAAGATGGAAGTTGAAGGCATCCTTCAACAATTTATCTCTTTCCTTACTTTCCCTTTATAATAATAGAGACTTCATTGGTACCTCCCAGCCAATGCTATGGGTACTCTTCTTCCCCCTTAACCCCCCGAGCCGCAAAGGGGCCAAGCACAAAAACTAGAACACAATAGCTTTCAAGCTTTCCTCGCAAGGAGCATATTTCTCTATTTTCACACGCTTGGAGTCCCAAATATCACAAGTAAAACACAGTCAAATCAAAATTTGGAAGCATAATGGTGCTCAAAAGGTCCCCCATATTTCCCTTATACATCATTTGTTTTATAGAAATTTTATTCACTGACACATGTCCTCATGCAAAAATAATTAACTTTTACTTTAAATTAATTATGATTATTCACCCGCAGACTTGTTATACTCTCCCCAAGTTGTACAAGTAATTACCAAATTTTATTTTATTTAAAAATCCAAATTCCCTCACATTCCCCAATGTGTTCCTATTTTCACTCTTATTTGTCCCTTTGTTCCCGAAATTCTCTTTTAATGAGTGTCTCCTAACTATATCTTAATTAGAGTTGGATTAGGAGTCTTCTTCTGGTTAGACTAGTGGTAGGTTGACTCAATATTCTATTCTATGTACACCCATTATCTCAAGTTTTTATTTATTTCTATTTAAGAGTCCCTTTTTATTAATTTCGTGCACACATGTGCATTTTATGAAATCTTCATATTTTTCTTACTTTTTCCTAGAAATTGATTTATCTCAAATCTTTAACTCATGTCATAATTCATTTAATCCTTTATTTAAATTTAGACTTAGACTTAGTCTTATAATTAGGCTTAGAATTTTGTTAGGATTTATAATTAGTAATATATTGTTTAATTAATTATTTTAATCCAACAAGGTCTAATCATTTCAATGTTTTCTAGGCCACCTAGATTTATTGACTTAATTTTAATTAGGCGAAGTGCCCTTCAAGACACACCTTCGTGCTCAAAGGGTTCCACTTGCCTTTGAATTGTTTTGGAAGTTTGTTCGACCCTTTGGATTCAAAAATTCATTTGGTCGACCTTCTGAGAGACAAAAGGCTTCTAAGGAATAAGGATTTCGCTTTATTGAGCGCACCTTAGAAATATTTGTGAGTGATTGTCTCAGTATTCCCTCACGACATCGTGGACCACTCAAATTAGGTAATCATTAACCTATAGTTTTGGCCCGATGGGAGTGCTAGTAGGTTGTGACAGGGACGTTTCCACACCTTTCCCTCAATGTCTGGTTTTATGTGCATGGCCCCTCTACTCCTTATGTGAGTTGGATTGGAAAGCATGTTCAAGCCTGCATCCACTGAAAAAAACACTATCAATAATCCATATGCATAATCATAATATAATCAATCATATGTCACAAGTGCAAAAATTAAATACTAAATCGAAATACAATCCACTTCCTGACTCAATCCAAGGTCCAAGGAAGTCCACTGATGCCATCAACATATATAACCTGTCATGTGTCTTGGACAATCAGGAGATATCATTAATAGAATCTTCCAATACATATACATAAAATAAAATAAAGTCACAACACATCATCATCATCATAATGTATAATCTAAAAATCAAAATGAAATCACAATGTACCATAACTGGATCACTTGCACGAAAGTGTCCTCAAATAATAATAAAAGTGTGCTTAGTAGGGAAAGATCTTAGAAATATGACAAGTTACTTTGATTATAATACACACACACACACACACACACACACAACATTCATTGTATTCACTTACTCATTGATGTTTAGTTAAAGGGGGTCTTTACATATGGTATCAGAGGAGGGTTCCACTCTGCGACACCGAACTCGTTACGACTTCTAATGCATTGTATTTATTTAACTATTTATCACTAATATAAATTGAATTTGTTTTAAGGGAAGTATCATGATTAGAGGACAGATGATGAGTAGACATTGGGGTGTGGGAAGAAGGTGTATGATTCCTCCAAGTACATCTATACCCGAGGTATCTACTCCACAAGGAAAGTGTTGGGTCCTTAATTTTTGGGACAAGGAATTGCACGCGTTTTGGCCGAGTACGAGTTGTGCAAGATTCAAAAGAGGCTGGACAACAGAGAAAGAAAGAGAAAAAAAAATCAGTTTCGAAAGACAATGCAATGCCATCTAAGCAAAAGAGGTTACAATAGAACAAGAAAGTGTGCAAGATGAGATAGAAGACATAACCTAAATTATATATAGGGTTGAACATGATTGTAAAATTTTTGGGTTTTTGGTTGGTTGTTTGATCGGTTGGATAGCTATGGGTTCAGTTGAATTGTGATCAATTTCAGTCTGATCTTTCCCTCTCTTTTATGTTTTCATCAGTTGAGTCAAGTCAAGTCCTGAGTTTGTAATGTAATCAACATACCAGTCCAAGATTCAGATTTCTACGGCATGAGTCCAGAGCCAAGAGTCTGTAACATAGCACTACTGTGTAATTTTGAGATTGTAAATGAAGAACAATTCTGAAGATAATATGAAGAAGGATCTAAATTTTCAAATCTGATATGTCTTTCTGTGTTTTCATTATGCATTACAGTACTTCTTTATGGCTTATGATTTCCACATGATGATGCTATGTCTAAATTCTTATTCGCAACATAAGTAGGTTTAACTCTTGCATACATGAGTTCAGTTATGTTTGATAGATAGATGTCTCATGCAAGATCAGGATAATTCCTGAAGGTTCTGTGAATTCTCCTAAGTCTTTTCCTTACCCTTCCCTATCTATTTTTCTTAGCAATGCTTCGGGGAGACTTCTTCTCTTCGGAGAAGATGAAAATTCTAGCGCTCTAGAATTCTTGGTACCTTTTGTTGGTAACCTAAGAAGGACCTTGGTCTCATCAAACTTGCACCAACAAAATGGTTCCATTGTTGGGAATTGTGTAAAAAGGGAACCTGTAGGGAGGATGCTTCTGCCGATCCACAGATCTAGTATTGACAAATGGTGGGAAATAAATTTTGACACCTTCATATGGAAAGAAGCGTAACTAAGGGGAAAATTGATGGAAGATACTCGTGAGGAAGTCTTTTACTCAGAAAGATCGAGTGACCAAAATGAGATTTTCTGGGTTAAGTTTCTGGAAGAAATTTTCCACTGGATAAAGAGGCTCCAAGAAGCTCCAGAGTTCCAAGAATGAGTCCAGAGGATTTGTACTTGGGACACATAAAATATTTCAACACTTCATCGGTTGGATTTTCCAGTCATGCAGGAAATTGATTTCTGGGTCAATACCACATTAGAAGGATATATTATCAATTTTGTAGCTGAGAACCACCAAACATTTTTGCGTGCAGAGGAAATTTTCAAGAAATACGCAAGGGGAAGACTGTTGAGAGAGATCCCCTGTGGGTTAAAGTTTTCTTGATGGAAGAAGGGATGTTGACTATGTCCTCGACTGATATGGTAGCATAAACACCCTCGCTTGGGGTAGGGAGAGGCTGGGGTAGAGTCATGGCCTGAGAGAGGGGAAGGGTTCTTTGAAAAATGAGGGGGAAACAACAAGAAATGGATTCAGGAGACGAGCGAGCTGTGAAGAGAGCTGCCATAGTTGAGAAGTGGTGGCGTGGCAAGATCAAGAAAGTATAAAGATAGTTCGAGAAGTTGAGGGAAGATGTCGGATCAGGAGAAGTAGAGGAAAGGCAGATGGAAGAGTTGAGAAATATGAGAAGACAGGAAAGACTGGCTAGTCAAATATTGAGTGAGAGAGAAGTGCCGAGAGAAAGAAGTCCCCGGGAGATTGGACAAGAACAAGAAGTTGTAAACGTAAGAGAGGAGGAAGTCGGCATGAATCTTGAAGAAGAAATAGAATATCCAGCCCCGATAATAGGATAGATCGGGAATCCATTCAAAGAGATCATTCTAGTGGAAGAAAATGAGACCCCCCAGATCAAATAAAATCGCCCCAAAGCCAGTGGTGCCAGCCTGAATCACCCATATCCCAAGTGTATTCTATACAATTGGTAAGTTTGATACTACCTTCTCATGATAGTTTTGTTCTAGTACAATTAGTTAGTCAGTCACAACTAGGAAGTGCGAGTACAAGGAGGATATTGGGATCCCCTAGTTCATCGCAAGAAGGACCGTTAGGATTTATTTTGATAAGAACAAAAAGATCAATAATGGTTGGCTATATGGGAGGCTTGATTGCATGATACCCAGAATTTTTGGGTAAGGGAGATGAAGATGTTGAGTAGCACTAGTTCTTATGTGAAGCAATCTGGAGATCTAGAGGGACTTCGGATGAAAATAAGATGGTCGAGTTCCAGACTACCTTGAGAGGTCGCGCTCTCAAGTGGTACATGAATATAATTTAGCTAGGAGTTCGAGGAATGCAAGGTCAAGTGTTCACACTTGTACAGGTATAGATGAGGTTCATATAAGAGTTCAAAATACCCTATTCAGAACAACATGCTCTCTGTGAGCTGGGAGAGATCCAACAACGGGAAGGTGAATCATCCTCAAAATACAACCAGATGTTTAAATATTCCATAGGGAGGTTAGCACATCCAATCTGTGAGGAACATCAAAGGGAATGGTACATTCATGGATTTCTACATTTGACTCAGATTTTTCTAACATAGCAGCAAATAGCCAATTTGATAGATTCCTTGGAACAATCAATGAATATTGAATCCATGGCAGGATACCCTGGAAGCCTTGGAGTGACCAGACCTACAGCAGATGCGAACTTGGTGTAACTACAAGGGAAAATATCGGCTCTTACAGAAAAAATTCAAGAGCTGACAATACCTAGACCAGGACGACCACAGGTCTGGTGCACCAGATGTTATACAAAAGGACATCTGGTGAACGAATGTCCACAAATGAGGGGAATGGGACCTCCTCAGAATCCGATGGGACCCCCACCAGGACCCACGGGAGGATTTGTGCAAGTGTCTACAAGCTTACCATTCAATAAACCCACCCCTTATCATGATTTTCTAGTGATCCCAGCAACACCATCAGTTGAGTATTGTGAAATCTATTGAACCCATGGGCATGGGCTAGGACAGTGCCCCATTATGCATAAATATTCAAGAGTACCAAATACTATACATTGTGAGTTCTACGCATCTACCATGCATAAGACTAATCAAGGTAGAGCTTTGGATGATCTTGCAGACAGGTTAGACCGAACACCATTCAGGGTGAATGAAAACCCTCAGGGACCAGGAAGAGGTCGAGGAGGTGGATCCAGAGGAGATTTCATAGGAGGAAGAATTAGGGGAAGAGGGCCAATTATATGTTATAACTGTGATGAGCAAGATCACATGACTAGAGATTGTACTCATCCAAGGTGACCATGGTGATCTCACTACAGAACCAACAGGCATGCAACTGAAGATTGCCCATAATTAATTGCAAAATGGGAGGATAGGTTACGACAACGAGGAACTAACCTCATCAGTTCATAAATGAAGAGAGTTATTAAGGGACAATTTCCCAACTTTAATATTGTTACTTGAGGAGGAGCGAAGAAAGGAGATGATGTTGATACTCTACCTCAGATCCAGAAAGCAACACCTAAAGAAGACATGTATGAACCTCTAAAACAAAATTTGTTCTTTAAATATTCCATAGAGGTATTTCAAAATATTCCTAGCCCTGAGATGTGAGAGAAACCCCCACAACCTATTTTTTACCCTAAGATTGCGGAAGTCCCTTCTTCACCCCTGCACCCAGAAACCCTGTAGTCATACTGAGACAACCTGAGCAACCTCAAAATGTAGTTGACCTTTGGTTTGAATTATTCTCTGACATTCTTGGGAATGATCAACTAACAAAAAAATTGCACAATGCGCTATACCTAGTTTTAGGGAATGAAGAACCACTAGAAGAAAGAATGTGGGAAAATATTCCTGATAAGAGTACTCAGAGAGTGCAGAAAAGAAAAGTACAAACGAGAAAATAATTAAGACTAGTAGCCTAGTTAGATGAATTTGATATCAAGGATGTCATGTGATCTGGGATCCGATGTAAACATTCTGCCTAAGAAGACTTGGGAAGCCTTAGGAAAACCTAGTTTGACATAATCCCCAATCCAGTTAAGAATGTCCAATCAATATTGTATTTTCCCCATAGGAAGACTGGAGAATGTGGAAATAGATGTGGCAGGATTAAAGACAGTGGTTTAATTCGAAGTGATTGAAATCATGGTAGATAAGGACCCTTACCCTACACTACTTCTAATTGATTTGGCCTATGACAACTATACAGTAATTGACTTGAAGAAATACACCATGATCTTTGAGGCTGATGGAATCAAGAGAGTTCAACCTTTGGATCCATATGTAGGGCCTAGATATACAGAACCAATAGACAATAATATGGAGGGAGAATAATTGGATCAATTGTACATTGTAACAATAGAAACAAAAGATGATTATATAAATACTATTGTTGATGGATCAGTAGGTTGGAGGAGTATACAATTAGTAGACGAAGGTTCAGAATTGTATTTTCAAAGTTGGAAATAAGGCTTTTACGAAATATTATCAAGAAGATGCGCAACTATCAAAGTAACCAGATGGGTTGGGACCGAAGTTAGAGAACACCTGTTATATGATGGCACATCAGAACTAGACAGTTTTCTGCTCAGCATGGAAGAAAAGGTGGTACAATATCAAAGAATCTTGGTACTAGATGTAGCCTTTCAGGACACCCCGGCTATATGGTGGGCCAATCATAAAGCCCTACTCAGAGAGTGGGACAATGTGAAGCAAGCGATAAAGTATAGGTTTCAAAACAAGGAGCAGCTGGAATATGAGATGCAAATGGATCTCCAAGCTGCACAATTGTTCAACGAAGAATATGATCCTAAAGCACATATTGAATAGTGTGTGACACAATGGAAAGCTGTGGAAATACCCTCTCATTTATGGGTTCAGGTATTTCCCCACGCTCTAGGACCAATCCTGAAATCTTGGTTCATATACAAGGAAACCAGAAGGCAAAACATCGATTGGCAGACACTGGAAGCTCATTTTTGATAGGACTTCTCATTTACAGGTAAGTACCCTGAGCTTGAAGTAGTCCTGCAAAAGATTAAAAAATTTATTTTTACAGATGATAGTAATCAGAAATCAAACCTAGTGGTATGTGCAAAGCATAGCCAGGAAATTCATACTAACCTGCACCTTCCTATTGGTTGTGGAGCCTAATTATCTTCCTGTTTCAGAGGTCTTTTACTTTTAGTCGAGTTTATACCCCATGAAGTATGTACACTCTTCCACGCGGGGGAGTGAAGAGGGGGGTACCTCCTCTGCGGGGTCCAGGGGGACTATCCCCTCTGGTTGGGGTGTCTGGGGGAAAGTGGGTCCCCAGCGGTGGTTCGGGGGTGAAGCCCCCAAAAGAAAAATTGCCTTGTAAATGTATATTGTAATTTCATTGTAAATCTAGACCGTTCATTATAAGGTCGCAGATCTAACGATAGAGATTATGTTAGGGTTTTTTTCCCTANTATTCTGAGATAGGAGACTATGAGAGAAAGAAGAGGAAGTTACAATGGGTTTGTTGTAGGTTGTATCCCTTCATATGCTGGATAATAATAAAGGAAGGAACTGGTAATTTCTTTGGTGGACGTAGCCCACACTGGGTGAACCATGTAAATATGTGTCTCTATTGTATTGTGTATCTTCTGTGTTTTGTTTCCACATTTGTTTTATTTTATTTCTCCACGGTCTTGTTTTTCTAACAACTGGTATCAGAGTGAAAGGTAACTCGCAGGAAAAGAGGGTTCTTGGTTTGAGTGGGAGCAATGTCGGAAGATGGAAAGTTTAGGGTCAAGAAATTTAATGGCCAAAACTGCCAGTTATGGAAGATGCAGATGGAAGACTATTTGCATCA
>JASDQU010507031.1:19252-37630 GCA_032191745.1 Picea mariana
TCCTACAGACATGTTAACAAAGGGAGTAACTAGGGAGAAATTGAGTTCTTGCTCAGTTTCAGTTGGTCTTCAAGAATGAAGATGAAGATGAGAAATTTTCCAAGTCCAAGAAGGTTCAGAGTCCAACATATACAGCAGCGGTGGAGTTGTTGAGATTTGTATCCAAGAAGGAGATTGTTGGTTGTGGAGCCTGATTATCTTCCTGATTTAGAGGTCTTTTACTTTTAGCCGTGTTTATACCCCATGAAGTATTTACACCCCAGAAGTATGTACACTCTTCCACACGGGGGAGTGAAGAGGGGGGGTACCCCCTCTGTGGGGTCTGAGGGGGCTATCCCCCTTGGCTGGGGGGTCTGGAGGCAAGTGGGCCCCCAGCGAGGGTTCGAGGGAGAAGCTCCCAAAGGAAAAATTGCCTTGTAAATGTATATTGTAATTTCATTGTAAATTTGGACCGTTCATTATAAGGTCGCAGATCTAACGATAAAGATTATGTTAGGGTTTTTTTCCCTAGAAGGCAACCCTCTTTTATGAGGGAAATGTATTATGGCTATGGTTGATGGCGAATATTGTATTCTAAGATAGGAGACTCTGAGAGAAAGAATAGGAATTTAAAACGGGTTTGTTGTAGGTTGTATCCCTTCATATGTTGGATAATAATAAAGGAAGGACCTGGCAATTTCTCTAGTGGATGTAGACCACACAAGGTGAACCACATAAATCTATGTCTCTATTGTATTGTGTATCTTCTGTGTTTTGTTTCCACCTTTGTTTTATTTTATTTCTCCACAGTCCTATTTTTCTAACACTTCCCTCAACCGAGAAGCCTATAGAATGCTATCATATTAGCAAAGACTCAAAAATCCTAGATGAGTTAGAGGAATTGAAAAACCTATCCATCAAAGAGATAGAAGGGAAAGGAGAAATCCAGAACACCATATCTAGTTAGATTGATAGTTCCTACAATCACCCATTAAAATTACGCAAAGTCAATATAGGGACCATAGAGAAACCTAAGATAGATATGGTAGGAGACTACTGGGATGAGAATACCAATCGAGAGATACAGAGTCTACTACGAGAATATGAGAATTTGTTCCCAAAGACTTTATCAAAGTTAAAGGGAATCAAAGGATTTGTGGGAGAAATGAAAATCAAATTGAAACCAGGATCCAATCCTGTGAGACATAGGCCATACCACCTTAATCCTAGAGTAAAAGAGAAGGTTAAGAAGGAGATAGATAAAATGTTGGAGGCAGGACTCATTTTCACAGTGGAAGAAGCAGAATGGGTTAGCCCAATAGTTATTCAAAGTAAGAAATGCACATATGATATTAGGGTCTGTGTGGACTATAGAAGCCTTAACTTTTCCTGTGTGCATGACCCTTTCCCAACACCTTTTACTGATGAGTTTCTAGAATAGGTTGCGGGGAAGGAAGCATACTCATTCACAGATGGATTTTTAGGGTACCACCAGGTTAGGATTTCCAAAGAGGACAAAAAGAAGATCACATTCATAACAAAATAGGGATCTTTCACATACAATGCGATGCCATCTAGCTTAAAGAACACCCCTGTAGTTTTTTCCAGGATTGTAATAGAATCTTTTAGAGAGTTCATTCACAAATTTATAGAACTCTATATGGATGATTGGATGATATATAGTTTCCTCAAGGAACATGTAGCACTGTTACAGCTAATGTTTGACAGATGCAAAGAATTGCAGATATCATTGAATCTGAGAAAGTGTATCTTTTGTGTACCACCTGGGAACTTGTTGGGACACATAGTCTGCCGAGAAGGAGTATTGGTAGACCCAGCCAAAGTTGCGGTTATCGTGAACATGCCACCACCTGTGACTGAAAGGTAGTTTCTCTCCACGTTGGGACACACAGGGTACTATCACAGTTTCATCAGAAGATATACCAACATTACTGCACCTCTGGAGAATCTATTGAAAAAGGATCAAACGTTCCAATGGACTCCAAAATGTGATAAAGAATTCAAGACACTTGAGGAAAATCTCAACACAACACGAATTCTGATATTCCCAAACTGGGAAAATGAATTCACTTCCATGTAGATGCTTCAGGAATTGCCTTAGGATCTATCTTAGTGCAACTTGGAGATGGAGCCTTGGATCATCATATCTACTTTGCAAGTTGGAAGTTGCCGCAAGCTGAGCATAACTACACAACGACGGAAAGGGAGGGGTTAGCCATGATTTATGATTTGTAGAAATTTAGACATTATTTGTCAGGTTCTCATTTCAAATTCTTTACTGATCATTCTGCATTGAAATATCTAGTTAACAAACCTATGTTGGAAGGGATAATTTGTAGATGGTTTCTATTATTTCAAGAATATTGTTTTGAATTTATTGTTAAGTTGGGAATATGCAATGTCGGACCTGATCACCTGTCCAGATTAGAGTTGGGGAAAGTCGTAGAGAAATTGACGATCAGCTCCCAGATGTAGACTTGTTTCGGGTTGAGGCCATACCAGAGTACCTAGAGGACATAGTAGTCTTCTTAAATACATGGGCTTGCCTAGAAACATATTCTGCAACACAGAAATGCCACATGGTTGTTATAGCAACGGATTACTAGTTGATCACGAGAAAGTTGTATAAAATAGGACTAGATAGTATCCTCAGAAGATGCATCTTGGAGCATGAAAGACAGGATATACTCTGGGAATTCCACAGTGGAGTTGCGGGAGGTCACATAGGAGGAAATGCCACTGCACAGAAAGTTCTACAAGCTGGACTTTGGAGGGAAAAGATCTTTAAGGATGCAAAGGTATATGCTAGATCATGTGATGTTTATCAAAGAGTGGGTAAGTTATCACGATGAGGTGAATTACCACTGCAACCAGTTTGATCTCTACAAGCATTTGAGAAATTGGCAGTTGACTTAATTGGACTGATCAACCCCACTGCTAAGAATTCAAAGGCTAGGTACATCATCACCGCAATTGACTACCTTACGCGTTGGGTTGAGGCAATAACTATTCAGGACTGTTCAATCAATACTTCTTCTAGATTCATTTTTGAGAATATTATCACTTGGTTTGGATGTCCTAGGAGCCTAACCAGTGATCAGGGAGCCCATTTAATTAGTATCACTATATAAAAACTTACAATAGAGTTCCTCATCCAACATAAAAAAACCATCCCCTACCACCCACAGGCCAATGGAACAATAGAAGAATTCAACAAGATCCTGGAGAGAGGGTTGACAAAAGTTTTTTGCGCAAATCGTGAAGACTGGGATGAAAGAGTTACAACAGTACTATGGGATTATGGGACAACCACAAAGAAACTCCACAGGTACACACCATTCTAGCTAGTTTACAGAAAAGAGGCAATCGTGCATGCATAGTTCATCACTCCAAGTTAGTACATTTCACAGATCACACATATGTCGGAGGAGGAATCAGTTGCGTAGAGACTTATGGAGCTAAAAGAACTCGAGGAGACCATATTTCTAGCAGACTTCCATGAGTCAGTTGAAAAATCAAGACAAAAAGATTGGCATGATAGGCACATTAAAACCAAGGTATTTATGCAAGGAGATAAGGTTCTACTCTACGATAGTCGGTACCAGAAGCATCCTGGCAAGTTGCACATGCATCGTTTGGGAACATTTATAATTGTAGAGATCTGACCCTCACAAGTAGTCAGAATTGTGCACATGGATGGTATGCTACAACCAGGATGGGTGAATGGAACTCACCTGAAACCCTATATATCTCAAAAATGAGTAAAAGGGATTGTTTCTCTAGTTCGAAGGAGCATGTATAATAGTTAGATTTGAGTTTTCTGATTTTTTTGAAAATTCAGTTAATAAAGTCAATGTGTGTAGTGTTGCACCATGACATATAGTTCATTTTTTTTTGTTTAAGTGTTGTTTGATACAGAACTAATGAATCGGCAACCCAGGGTCCGAAGCGTAAAATAAATCATTAATGACAGTCATTAATATGATGGAGACCCACTTTGTGGTCTGAGGGAGAAGGAATATGAATACGATCTGAGTCCATGTGCCACATGAACCCAGTCTAGTCACAACCTTTATTTCCATTACGGTACCCTGTCTTAGTTCAGTTAAGCCATAAAGTTGTGATAAGAAAACATGCCATCAAAATTTGTGCCAGGATTCCCACCCGTCAAACGAAAAGGTCTGAAACCACCCACATCCCTATCCCACTCACGCAAGTAAATGCCCGAATCGCCTGATAGGATTTACCCCACTAAACCATCCCGTCGGACAACTCAGATCTAGTTGTGTACATATGGTCATGATGAACCACAGTTATTTCTAAACTTGGTCTCTAAGCCAAGTATAAGCCTCTGATAATTCGCCATAGAACACATCATTTTAAGAAGATCTTAGTAATTTATGAATTCTGAAGAGAGAGAAAGTCTGTACAATCATGAAACCCGTAGTCGTGACCATATTCCTTAGCTCACCGCAGAAGTCATGATAACTCAGAATCCACAATACTGGGAGTCACAAGAAGTCAAAGTACCTTGTCTAAGGATGCAATACCAGACGAGCCATACAGCCCCCGAGTCGAGGTCGTGTGCGATCTCAAAGGGAAGGTGGAGCACGTCAAGATCCTCGATCTTAACCTAACAGATCCAATTTTTTTCCCCCAGATGCACATATACATTTTTTGAGATATGGCTCCAGATGAGTTTGGAGGCATGCAATTCGTTCCAAAATTGTAATTTGTCAACTTATTAAACTCGAAAATTATGAACCTTAGAGACCTACTAGTATTCGACACCACTGGTGAGGTTTCACGATGCACAAATTTTCTGATCAATAGAGTGCATGACCGAAGTATATAGTTGGATAAGCGTTATCCAATCCATGCTGAAGATATCCATCATAAGGAGAGGATGTGTCGAAAGGATTCCAGGGTTTGGGTAAGCACACAAAAAAGAAAGGAGATCTCATCCTATATGAAGAATTAAACACAAAGAGGGGGAGACACACAACAATAATCGACCCCATATTACCAAAGACAGCCAGGACTGGTTGTTACATCATATCCAGTAACGTTATGATATCATAATACAAGGGAGAATGCATGCTAGATGCATTATTAGTAGCAGACTTTTGCGCCAACGATGTTGTGCTCAACTAGTGTAGTTAGCTATTGGAGGAACTACTAGTGGCATGTGAGGAAGCATAGGAGAAGGGAGGAACCTTCACCCACAGATATTTGTTGTTGGCATTTGCAATGTATAAATGGAATCCACCTATGGGAAGAGAATTGATGCTACCATACAAGGGGCGCATGGAGAATATGTTTGAGCACTGGAAGTCAATGTCAAATTCAAAGAATGCGGCTTTCAATGCCACAAAATTTTCTAAGTGGTATAATGGAATGATAGATGTAACACAAAGGCTATGTATTCTATAAGAACTTCTCAATTGCAGTATGAGAAATATTGCCTTCAGCATGAACCGACATCATATGTTTGTATGGTCGATGCATGTTAGCAAGGAAGACTTCCATTCAAAGATGTTTTCATTCTACCTAAACGAGGAGGCCTTCGAAAAATAAGTGATGTCATGGATAGAATTTAAACACAACCTGTGCAAGTCGAGAATGCATTATATTCTTTCTGATGAGATATTGAAGAAGAAAGGGAAAGAATCAGGGGTAGGACCGAGCTCAAACTCAGCTCCGTAGAAACAAGAAGCCTCGGCATAATCAGACTCTAAGGAGGAAGATGAGACACAACCATTGGAGCGTAAGAAAAGGAATCACAATCAACACCTGGGAAGAGCACGACATCAATGCGAGAACAGATGGAGCGGGTTCTCCAGAACCCTCAACAATGCGCAGAGCTAATGAAACTATGCATAGCCAGAACATAAGTTCTATCTCTCTTGCCCTCGGTGCTAATGTTGAGGACCACACTAGGAACATCAATAGAGGAGAAGGTAGAGACCCGCTCGGAGCATTCAACAACTAGTTTACTTCCACTGGAGAAACGAGCACCCAAAGATGCAACCCCTTCATCCACTGACCTGGTACAGCGGTCAATGACGCACTTATTTGGACTGATCAGAGCATCAACTGATCAACATGAGCAAAGGATCCAACAGGCTGAGAGGTATACTGAGGTCACAAGGGAGGAATAATTCCTCGCGCAAATGTCAAGAAAAAAATAAGAATAGGTCAAGGTCCAGGTTGAGAAAAGACTGGAAAGAGTGTAGGAAAGGGTTGTTGAAGCCTAGCTGGAGATTTGAAAGGTTTCACCTGAACTACCTAAATTCAATGATGCAGGTGAGCCAAAGCATCATATTGATCTGCTCCAAGGAGCATGGACACAACTCGCCACTCACACTGAAGATATGGAAGTACAGCTACGACGGATTCAGCAAGAAGCAAAGCAACAACCTCAGAAGCTGCAAGAGCAGTTGCAAAAGATGGTATTGCAAGGCAATAATGCCCGAGTAGCACTACACAAGTGCACAACGGAATGTACAAAGATATTCAGGGAAGTCAGTGTTTGGATGGACATCATCGCTCTACGCAACTAGGTATTGGAAAATGTGCACACCAAGATCCATTTCCTGAATGATGAAGTTACAGCTTCAATGGATCTAATGGAGCAACAACAGAAGTTCGACCAAATCCAACTGGTAGACAATGAACTGAAGTCCCTCTTTGAGGAACAGTCCATAGCAAAGAAAGAGTTGCATGAATTCCAAGCTGTCATTTAGACAATGTACATGCAGATGCACCAAGTTGATGCAACAACAGATTTCGAGTGGAAATTGTTGGTCATTTCCAAGCCAAAGGAGTGTAGTAAAGAGGTGACCCAACAATTTGTTGTAGAGGCATCACTCCTCTCCAGGAAGTGGCAGGATAAAGTTATAAATTTTAAAGGAGTGAGGGAGCAAGACTTAGAGTTGGTCCCAGATTTGGGCCCTTCATTTGAAGAGGCAAAATAAGAGAAAGAACAAGCATAAGAGAAGAAGGAAGAAGAAAATGAGGACAAGGGAAAATAGTAGGTTCTCCAGGAAGTTGCGAAAGAAACAAGCACTTGACTCGAGGGCGAGTCAAGGGTTGTGGTTGGGGCCTATTGGGCCCTTCGTTTTTGGGACAAGGAATTGTGTGAGTTTTGGCCGAGTATGAGTTGCACAAGATTCAGAAGAGTCTGGACAATAGAGAAATAAAGAGCAATAGAAATCAGTTGTGAAAGATAGTGCAATGCCATCTAAGAAAAAGTGGTTACAACAAAACAAGAAATCATGCAAGTTGAGACATAAGACACAACCTAACTTATATAAAAGGTTGGACATGATTGTATAAGGGTTGGGTTTTTGGTTGGTTGTTTGATTGGTTAGATAGCTATGGGTTCAGCTGAATTGTGATCAAGTTCAGCATGATATTTCCCTCTCTGTTATGTTGTTTTCAGTTGAGTCAAGTCAAGTCCTAAGTCTCTAATGTAATCGACATACCATTACCAGAGTCAGATTTCCATGACATGAGTCCAGAGCCAGGAGTTTGTAACAGAGCACTACTGTGTGTTTTCGATCTTGTAAATGAAGAACAATTCTAGGGATAATATGAAGAAGGATCTGAATTTTCAAATATGTTATGTCTTTTTGTGTTTCCCTTATGCATTACAGTACTTATTCATGGTTTATGAGTTCCACATTATGATTTTGTGTCTAAATGCTTATTCACAACATAAGTAGGTTCAACTCTTGCATACATGAGTTCAGATCTGTTCGATAGGTAGATGTCTTGTGCAAGATCAGGATGAGTCCTGAAGGTTCTGTGAATCCTCCTAAGTATTTTCCTTACCCTTCCCTATCTATTTGTCTCAGCAATTCTTTGGGTGAGACTTCTTCTCTTCGAAGGAGATGAAAATGCGAGTGCTCTAGACTACTCGGTACCTTTTGTTGGTAACCTGAGAAGGACCCTGATCAAACTTGCGCCAAGAACAAGCTTAAAGGAGAGAGACAATATGATTCGCAATAAATAAGGGAAGCTCTTGGGGGTCAAACACTGTGTTCAGACTTAAAGGAAAAATGGATGAAGACTCAATATGAAGTAAATAATTTCTCCAGAGTAACTTTTCTCTCAAAGTTTAATTATTTCTCCTCTTTTCCATAACTCGGAATTGGACCATTTATAGCCTTCAAATGGAACTGAAGGGATAAGTTGGAACATTTACAATAAATGGAAGGCCAAGGATGATAGATATCCTTTTGAGACATGGAAACCCGACACCAATTTTCATTTTTGGGCACAAAACTGGATGTACGTGGGCTGTAGTGGTGTAACCTGCGTATACACATTTTGTATAGTAGGCAAGGTGAGTACATGTGGAAAAATATGTTTTTTTATCTCTGGAATTTACAAACATGGATGATAAGTATGCATAGGGAAATGGAAAAATGCCTTCTGTGCAAGATTGCATAGGGTGAGGCAAATATTGCTATAACAGATGCCCCATATTGTGTGAGGTTAGAGGAGTATCTGTGATGTCCAAAATACATTATAAACAACCTAGAAATGGAGTGATGGGGAACCAGCTGGAAGAACTAGTTTCTCATTACATTCTGCACTAACATTCCATACATGGCTGCCAATAGAATTACAGTGCAGATCCATACGAAAATATAGCAAACAATTATCTGTGGCCATCAATAGTCAAATACAAATTCAGTTACATGCCAAAATCTGTCATAGTCACGAACAAGGCCTAGTAGAACCATTCTCAAAATCAATATGAATATATCTATATACAATGGAGTACAATGTGATCTCCCATGATCACTAAAGTCATTTAGGCACTAGTCCAATGAAAAGGAAGCAACAACTCAGGAAAGCTGCAGCCACATACTGATGTCTTCAAGTCTTCTACACAATCCACCAAAGGTGAAAGTCTACATTATGTGAATAAAGGAGTTGAGGTCGAACACAATGAGACATCGTTTGATTACCGGTCATTGAGGTATACCATTAAGAAACACGATACAACCTACCGATAATGAAAGTAGGTATCAAGGTACCGAGTACATTATTACAAGTGTGAATAAACGAGTCAGTGTCGAACACCTGAAGAATCCATCGATCATGAGACATTGAGGTATTCCCAACTGTCAATGGCGAGAGAACCTGCCACTAATGACTACAAGCCTCAATGTACTCATAAGACTCTAGGTCCCGTTTCCAGAATGGATGACCTGAAGTCGATGGAAGGAGACCCGTTGAATGGAGAGCATTAAGGAATTTCTCATCATTCAGAATGAGGTATAAAGTAGGAGCTTCATGATTTGGAGGAAATCGGATGAAGAACATGTTCACGAACCAATGACCCTGTGCATCTTTTGTGTGTGCCAAATGTAAGATGTACACAAAAAAGACCCTTTAATACCAGCCAATGAGAAAAACTGTTGACAAAGGCAAGGAAACCACCAATAAGGATATTGTAATCCAAGTCGCTTCATGACTCCCAATGTGTGAATAGATGTCTTGCCACCAAACGCAATGGAAACCACCTAGTCAACGATCAATGATGAAATGTCAATTGTTGGATTCAAGGTTACCTACCAATGATGAAATTAGGACCAAGGTGAGTGATAGGACTACAACATCATGTGATTCAGAGACAAACTAAAGGTATGGTCGACATGCAAATTTAAGAGTTATGAGGAATGGATGACACGGGTTGATAGACTTCCTTTGAACAAGAGCATGAGACATATGGAAGACTCTAGCAACATAGAATCAATGATGAAACCGTTAGATGTAGGAGGCATCAATAAAATTATCCATAGGGACTGGAAGAGTAATTAGTCGGTAGAGAAGACTATGTAACGAGCTCGGCTTCCTAAGGCCATGCTAAACACAAAATTATGATGACAAATGGACTCAATAAATTTGTGTTATGCTCAAAGGCAACACGATTTTTGCCAATATGAGATAATACTCCCTTCTCGCCCGTCGTTTTTTTTTTTTCATAGATAAATGAATGTTATGATACAAAGGAGGAAATGAGTGTTGCAAGTAAGAAAAAGTAGTTCCAAAAGTGGAACATACCTATTCTCAATGAAAAGAGATGCATGCAGGATATGGACACTCGGGGGAATGTTCCCTCCTAGGTATAGGGTGTCAAATTGCGAAGGATATAAGAGAGGCTCTACTTGGTTGAGGATGCAAAAAATGTTGAGGAAAATAGTTTATAATGCAAAGCAAGAACTGATTATATGATCAATGTTGCAATCAAGGGCTATTGTTGGACTTGTTAGCACTGAGAGTCACCCTCCGACTGCAAGAGGATAAGCCCAGTACCCATCAAAATATTTGTTGATTAAAAGGGTGTGAGTGGGTGAGTCAGTGAGGCTTTAAGGAAATGAAAGACAATGAAGATCACTACAGATCGGTGATGGTCCATTGGGCTATGGAGTCATAAGCAGTATGCTCAATGAAGGAATTTAAGATCCCTATCAGACAAAGGATTTAAATGGTGGTGGGAAGGAGAAAGGAAGAAAGTGTGTGAATGATAAACCATTAAAAAGGGCAAGATGACAGTATATCCTCTACTGCCTTAGGAATCCAAAAATCAGGGGGTTTACAATGACCTAGACAAGAAGAAAAAAATTGGATGTTTGTTGAACCATGAAAGATGGGCATGACGACAACAGATCTTCCATCGCCTCAGGAATCCATAAGTCAGAGACATTACATTCAGACAAGAATGAAAACAGGAAATTAAAACTAAGAAGACGATCTAATATAACAACTTAAAGGAATCTTCATTAACATAACTATTTACAATCCATTCCCTCAGGATTACCAAAACAATATAGTCATAACATCTCTCAAAGCTTCCCCCTGGTCTGGGCCAAAACTACCCCCCTTTACAAAATCTAAATTGATCTCTTTTATACTTAGATCAGTGCCCGACTCTCAAGATTGTGATTTCATCACTACATTCAAAGATTTACTTGGAGCAGTCTTCTGTCTGACTGTGCATGTATCCCTCTTTCAAACATGAGCTCAGATCGACATGGGTTTGCAGGAAAATCTCTCCACAGGGGTAGCATGGGCTGACGGTTCAGTCCCTAATGTCGGGCCTTCCATGCCTTTTATTTATGGAGTGAGTTGAGGTTTCAACCACTAGCTTGTTTTTCATTAACTACATCCTCTCGGGAGCACAAAAAGAATTAAATCTCAGGGGGTGGCCACATGCTGATCTTAGATAGGACGCCATACAAACATGTGATTATGGGGCTGCTCAAAAGTGGTATGGGTTCAGACCTCTTTTGGGCCTGCAATCCACCACCTTTCGCCACGTAGCACCTTCTCATTACCATGGTTTCAATTGCACGACCACTCAAGAAAATTATCGCCTCAGTATGTTGCGTCCTCGCAATGGACCATGGTCATCGATCTCATGATATTGGGTAAGGATTTACGATCAGCAGCTCAAATCTTCCCTCTTCAGATCAATGGATCAGATCTTCCCTTTTCGAATCGACAAACGAGACCTTCTTCACGACTCGGGCTTCAGACTTTTCAAAATTCAAACCTCCTTTGCCTTCTATCGCGTTATCCGAAGCTAAATATTTGATGACAGTCATTAATATGACGGAGAACCACTTTTTGGTCGTAGGGAGAATGAATATGAATACGATCTGAGTCCATGTGCCACAGGAACCCAGTCTAGTCACAACCTTTATTTCCATTATGGTACCCCGTCTTAGTTCAGTTAAGCCATAAAGTTGTGATAAGAAAACATGCCATCGGAATTCGTTCTCGGATTCCCACCCGTCAAACAAAAAGGTCTAAAACTGGCCATGTCCCTATCCCACTCGTGCAAGTAAATGCCTGAATCACTCGATAGGATTTAACCCACTAAACCATCCCATTGGACAAATTAGATCTAGTTGTGTACATATGGTCATGATGAACCACAGTTATTTCTAAACTTGGCCGCTAAGCCAAGTATAAGCCTCTGATAATTCACCATAGAACGCATCATTTTAAAAAGAGCTTAGTAATTTCCGAATTCTGAAGAGAGAGAAAGTCTGTACAATAGTGAAACCTGTAGTTGTGACCATATTCCTTAGCTCACCGCAGAAGTCGTGATAACTCAAAATCCACAATACCGAGAGCCACAAGAAGCCGAAGTACCTTGTCTAAGGATGCAATACCAGACGAGCCGTATGACCCCCGAGTTGAGGTCATGGGTGATCTCAAAGGGAAGGTGGAGAATGCTAAGATCCTCGATCTTGACCTAACAGATCCATTTTTTTTCCCCCAGATGCACATAGACATTTTTTGGGATATGGCTCTAGACGAGTTGGGAGGCATGCAAGTCATTCCAGAATTGGAATTTGTCAACTTATTCAACTCGAACATTATGAACCTTAGAGACCTAATAGTATTAGACACCAATGGTGAGGTTTCACGATGCATAAAGTTTCTGATCAACAGAGTGCATGACCGAAGTATCTAGTTGGATAAGCGTTATCCAATCCATGCTGAAGATATGCATCATCTTACTAGACTTTCCTTCGAAGGAGAGGATGTGTTGAAATGATTTCAAGGTTTGGGTAAGCACAAAAAAAATAAAGGAGATCTCATCCTGTATGAAGAATTCAACACAAAGAGGGGGGGACACACAACAATAATCGACCCCATATTACCAGAGACAGTCAGGGCTGGTTGTTACATCATATGTGGTAAGGTTATGATATCATAATACAAGGGAGAATGCATGCTAGATGCATTATCAGTACCAGACTTTTGCGCCAATGATGTTGTGCTCAACTGGTGCAGTTACCTATTGGAGGAGCTACTAGTGGCATGTGAGGAAGTGCAGGAGAAGGGAGGAACCTTCACCTACAGATATTTGTTGTTGGCACTTGCAATGTATAAATGGAAGCCACAGATGGGAAGAGCATTGACGCTACCATAAAAGGGGTGCATGGCGAATATGTTCGAGCCCTGGCAGTCCAGGTCAGATTCAGAGAATGTGGCTTTCAATGCTGCAATGTTTTCTAAGTGGTACAATGGACTGAAAGATGCAACACAAAGGCTGTGTATTCTGCAAGAACTTCTCAATTTCAATACGAGAAATATTGCCTTTAGCATGAATCGACATCATATGTTTGTATGGTCGAGGCTTGTTAGCAAGGAAGACTTCCATTCAAACATGTTTCCGTTCTACCTGGACGAGGAGGCCTTTGAAAAATAAGTAATGTCATGGCCAGGATTTAAACACAACCTGTGCAAGTCGGAAATGCATTATATTCTTCCTGATGAGCTGCTGAAGAAGAAAGGGAAAGAATCAGGGGTAGGACCGAGCTTAGGATCAGCTCCACAGAAACAAGAAGCCTCGACACAATCAGACTCTGAGGAGGAAGATGAGACACAACCATTGGAGCATAAGAAAAGGAATCAAAATCAACACCTAGCAAGAGCACGACATCAATGCAAGAACAGATGGAGCAGGTTCTCCAAAACCCTCAACAAAGCACAGAGCTAATGAAACTATGTATAGCTAGAACATAAGTTCTATCTCTCTTTCCCTCGGTGCTAAGGTTGAGGACCATGCTAGGACCATCAACAGAGGAGGAGGTAGAGACCCGCTCGGAGCATTCAACAACTAGTTTACTTCCACTGGAGAAACGAGCACCCAGAGATGCAACCCCTTCATCCGCTGAACTGGTACATCAGCCAATGATGCACTTATTTGGACTGATCAGAGAATCAACTGATCAACAGGATCAAAGGCTCCAGCAAGATGAGAGGTATATCAAGGTCACAAGGGAGGAATAATTCCTTGCACAAATGTCAAGACAACAATAAGAATAGGTCAAGGTTTAGGTTGAGCAAAGACTGGAAAGAGTGCAGGAAAGGGTTGTTGAAGCCTGACTGGAGATTTGAAAGGTTGCACCTGAAATACCTGAAGTCAATGATGCAGGCAAGCCAGAGCATCACATTGAGCTACTCCAAGGAGCATGGAAACAACTCGCCACTCGCACTGAGGATATGGAAGTACAGTTGCGATGGACTCAACAAGAAACAAAGAAGCAGTCTCAAAAGCTGCAAGAGCAGTTGTAGAAGATAGTACTGGAAGTAAACAATGCCTGAGTAGCACTACTCAAGTACACAATGGAATGCAGAAAGATATTCAGGGAAGTCGATGTTTGGATGGACATCATCGCTCTATGCAACCAGGTATTGGAAGATGTGCACACCAAGATCCAGGTCCTGAATGATGAAGTTACGACAAAAATGGATCTAATGGAGCAACAACAAAAGTTATACCAAATACAACTGACAGACAATGAACTGAATGTCATCTTTGAGGCATAGGCCATAGCAAAGAAAGAGTTGCACAAATTCTGAGTTGTCATTCAAACAATGTACATGTAAATGCATCAATTTGATGCAACAATAGATTTCGAGTGGAACTTGTTGGTCATTTCCAAGCCAAAGGAGTGTAGTAAAGAGGTGACCCAACAATTTGTTCCAGAGGCATCACTCCTCTCCAGTACGTGGCGGGATAAAGTTGTAAATTTTCAAGGAGTGAGGGAGCAAGCTTTAGAGTTGGTCCCATATTTGGGCCCTTTGTTTGAAGAGGTGAAATAAGAGAAAGAACAAACAGAAGAGAAGAAGGAAGAAGAAAATGAGGAAAAGGGAAAATAGTAGGTTCCCCAGGAAGCTACGAAAGAACCAAGCACTTGACTCGAGGGCAATTCAAGGGTTGTGGTTGGGGCCTATTGGGCCCTTCGTTTTTGGGACAAGGAATTGCACGCGTTTTGTCCGAGTACGAGTTCCACAAGCTTCAAAAGAGGCTGGACAATAGAGAAATATAGAGCAACAAAAATCAGTTTTGAAAGATAGTGCAACGCCATCTAAGAAAAGGCGGTTACAACAGAACAAGAAAGCATGCAAGTTGAGACATAAGACACAACCTAACTTATATATAGGGTTGGACATGATTGTAAAAGGGTTGGGTTTTTGGTTGGTTGTTTGATCGGTTGGATAGCTATGGGTTTAGCTAAATTGTGATCAAGTCCAGCATGATCTTTCCCTCTCTGTTATGTTGTTTTCAGTTGAGTCAAGTCAAGTCCTGAGTCTCTAATGCAATCAACATACCATTCCGAGAGTCAGATTTCCACGACATGAGTCCAAATCCAGGAGTCTGTAATAGAGCACTATTGTGTATTTTTTATCTTGTAAATGAAGAACAATTCTAGAGATAATATGAAGAAGGATCTAAATTTTCAAATATGTTATGTCTTTATGTGTTTCCCTTATGCATTACAGTACTTATTTATGGTTTATGAGTTCCACATTATGATTCTGTGTCTAAATTCTTATTCGCAACATAAGTAGGTTCAACTCTTGCATACATGAGTTCAGATCTTATCGATAGGTAGATGTCTTGCGCAAGATCAGGATGAGTCCTGAAGGTTCTGTGAATCCTCCTAAGTATTTTCCTTACCCTTCCCTATCTATTTGCCTCAGCAGTGCTTCGGGTGAGACTTCTTCTCTTCGAAGGAGATGAAAATGATAGCGCTCTAGACTACTTGGTACCTTTTGTTGGTAACCTGAGAAGGACCCTAGTCTGATCAAACTTGCGCCAACAACAAGATCAAAGGAGAGAGACAATATGATTCTCAATAAATAAGGGAATATCTTGGGGTTCGAACACTGTGTTCAGACTTAAAGGACAAAGGGATGCAGACTCAATATGAAGTAAATAATTTCTCCAGAGTAACTTTGCTCTCAAAGTTTAATTATTTCTCCTCTTTTCTATAGCTTGAAATTGGACCATTTATAGGCTTCAAATGGAACTAAAGGGCCAAGCTGGAATGTTTACAATATATGGAAGGCCAAGGATCATAGATATCCTTCTGTGACATGGAAACCTAACACCAATTTTCATTTTTGGGCACAAAACCGGATGTACGTGGGCTGTAGTGGTGCAACCTGCGTATACACATTTTGTGTAGTATGCAAGGTGAGTACATGTGGAAAAATATGTTTTTTTATCTCTGTAATTTACAAACATGGATGATAAGTATGCATAGGGAAATGGAAAAAGGCTTTCTGTGCAAGATTGCATAGGTTAACAAAAATATTTCTATAATAGATGCCCCCTAATGTGTGAGGTTAGAGGAGTATCTGCGATGTCTGAAATACATTATAAAAAACCTAGAAGTGGAGTGATGGGGCACCAGCTAGAAGAACTAGTTTCTCATTACATTTTGCACTGACTTTCCATACATGGCTTCCAATAGAATTACAGTGCAGATCCATGTGAAAATATACCAAACAATTGTCTGTGGCCATGAATAGTCAAATACAATTTCAGTTACATGCCAAAATCTGTCATAGTCACGAACAAGGCCTAGTAGAACCATTCTCAAAATCAATCTGAATATATTTGTATAAAATGGAGTACAATGTGATCTCCCATGATCACTAAAGTCATTTAGGCACTGGTCCAATGAAAAGGAAGCAACAACTCAGGAAAGTTGCAGCCACATACTGATGTCTTCAAGTCTTCTACATAATCCACCAAGGGTGCAAGTCTACATTATGTGAATAAAGGAGTTGAGGTCGAAAACAATGAGACATCGTTTGATTACCGGTCATTGAGGTATACCTTTAACAAACGCGATACAACCTACCGATAATGAAAGTAGGTATCAAGGCATCGAGTACATTGTTACAAGTGTGAATAAAGGATTCGGTGTCAAACACCTGAAGAATCCATCGATTATGAGACATTGATGAATTCCCAACTATTGATGGCGAGAGAACCTGCCATTAATGACTACAAGCCTCAAGGTACTCATAAGACTCTAGGTACCATTTCCAGAATAGATGAGCTGAAGTTGATGGAAGGAGACCTACTGAAAGGAGAGCATTAAGGAATCTCTCATCATTCAGAATGAGGTATAAAGCAGGAGCTTCACGATTTGGAGGAAATCGGATGAAGAACATGTTCACAAACCAATGACCCTGTGTGTCTTTTGCATGTGCAAAATGTAATATGTACACAAAAAAGACCCTCTGATGCCAGCCAATGAAAAAAACTATTGACAAAGGTGAGGAAACCACCAATAAGGATAATGTAATCCAAGTCACTGCATGAATCCCAATGTGTGAATAGATTTCTTGTCGCCGAACACAAGGGAAACCACCTATTCAGCGATCAATGATGAAATGTTGATTGTTGGGTTCAAGGTTACCTGCCAATGATGAAATTGGGACCAGGGTGCATGATAGGACTACAACATCATGTGATTCTGAGACAAACTGAGGGTATGGCCGACATGCAAATTAAAGAGTTGTAAGGAATGGACGACACAGGTTGATAGACTTCCTTTGAACAAGAGCATGAGACATATGGAAGACTCCAACATCATAGAATCAATGATGAAACCGTTAGATGCAGGAGGCATCAATAAAATTATCCATAGGGACTGGAAGAGTAATTAGTCGATAGAGAAGACTTTGTAACGAGCTCAGCTTCCTAAGGCCATGCTAAATGAAAAATTATGATCAAAAATGGAGTCAATAACTTTGTGTTATGCTCAAAGGCAACATGATTGTTGCCAATATGAGATAGTACTCCCTTCTCGCCCGTTGTTTTTTGTTTTTTCATAGAGAAATGAATGTTATGATACAAAGGAGGAAATGAGTGTCACAAGTAAGAAAAACTAGTTCCAATAGTGGAACATACCTATTCTTAATGAAAAGAGATGCATGCAATATATGGACACTCGGGGGAATGTTCCCTCCTAGGTATAGGGTGTCAAATTGCGAAGGATATAAGCGAGGCTCTGCTTGGTTGAGGATGCAAACACTGCTGAGGAAAATAGTTTATAACGTAAAGTGAGAACCGATTATATTATCAATGTTGGAAGCAAGGATTGTTGTTGGACTTGTTAGCACTGAGAGTCACCCTCTGACTGCAAGAGGATAATCCTAGTACCCATCAAAATACTTGTGTATTAAAAGGGTGTGAGTGGGTGAGTCAGTGAGACTTTAAGGAAAGGAAAGACAATGAAGATCACTGCAAATCAGTGATGGGCCATTGGGATGTGGAGTCATAAGTAGTATGCTCAATGAAGGCATTTAATATCCATATCAGACAAAGTATTTAAATGGTGGTGGGAAGGAGAAAGGAAGAAATTGTGTGAATGATAAACCATAAAAAAGGGCAAGATGACAGTAGATCCTCTACCGCCTTAGGAATCAAAAAATCAGGGGGTTTACAATGATCCAGACAAGAAGAAAAAAACAGGATGTTTGTTGAACCATGAAATATGGGCATGATGACAACAGATCCTCCATTGCCTCAGGAAT
>JASDQU010507031.1:46887-57642 GCA_032191745.1 Picea mariana
TCTTTCATAGAAATATTCATACTCAATTCCACAAAATGCTCCAAAAGGATTGATCAAAGTTTAAGTTAATTGATATGACACCTCCCTACTTCATATTCTAAACTTATCATCAACATGTATACAATTTTTAATGGATATATTGATTTCTCTATTGTTTTCTGAAACAATCGATCTGTAAACTGCTGTGGATATTCCACTGGAAAAATTTGTCACAATAGAGGTTGTATTATTCTAAAATCTTAGGTTATGCAAATTATTTCCTTAGATCCCAAATAAATTATTACTAGCTTAGTGCTTGAATTTATGAAATAATTGAAATTGAAATGAAAGAACAAACAAACAAACACACTATCCACACCATTGAACAGAAGATGTGTCTTGGGAAAGCTACTATGGGGGAAAACCCAGCTAGAAGGTGAGGCATATACTCTGCTTTATTTTCTTTAGTTATGAAAATGCAAATACAAAGAAAGGGGCACTCACTATGGAGTTGTCTATGACACTGTGGTCAAAATAAATGCTACAGAATCTAATTACTCTTCTATTTTGCTCTCAAATTCCACTCCTAGATGCTTTGCTCAAGTATGGAACAAGTTTGATGCTACAGAAGGAACCCCCTTCTCTTCCTAGTGGCCCAACATTTAACATAGTCTAATAATCGTCTAGGGTTAGGGTTTTAGCATCCTCAACCTTAAATTAGTGATAAGATTTTGTACCTTCTAAAATGTTCTTGAAAGGCCCCACATGTGTGATTATTAGGGGATGACATGTCATCCACTCATACTATGGTGGTCAACAAGGTAGGTCAACTTGCGGGAAGCATAACTTTTGCATATGAACTCCAATTGAGGTGATTTTTGCACCATTGAAAAGGTCTTGGTGTATAAAATAACATCAAGGGGCTAGAAGCCATGCTTGCAAAGTTTTGACCCCAAAAAATGTCATTGGATGCTTTAAAATGGCTCTGGAATGTTTCAGACCTCAAATCCCCAAACTAGGACTTGCCACTAAAATGGGCCCTACAAGCCAATTCCTCCAATTTTTCCACCCATAAAGTACCAAGATATATGACAAAATAGATAATAATCCAATTTGAATAAACAAAATAGGTAGGGATTTAACTACCCCACAACTCTATCTTGTTCTTTTACTTTTCCTCGACTTTTTCTTTTGTCCCTCTTTTGGTCACCTTATTTTCATAATTTTCTCAATCTTTTACTCTCTTTATTTAATTTTATTTAGTTTCCTTGTTTTTTTAATTGTGGCATTGTCAAAAATAAAAAGCATAATGTGAAAACTTAAAAATATAATTTAACAGAATAACAAATAAGTCCATTCGATTATGATCTAGCAGCAATTTGAAGTAGTTGTTGTGATATTGACCTAAGATTAAAATTTTGATGTATGTGTTCCTCCCTTATATGGGGTTTGTTGGGTGTGGCTATTAAAATTGTTGATATAACCTTTAGGCAAATCATTGTAATAGTGTTGGCATGGTATCTCTCATTCTTCAAGGGCAGGACCAAGCTTATTTCTAGATTTACCATCTAAGGAAAAAAACATATTCTCAATTGAAAAAACAGAACAAAACGAATTAAAGTTTAACAACAATAATATAATATATATATTTTTTAAAGAAACTGGGAGATGATATATTAAAAAGGGGCAACCTCGGCTTGCCTGGGAAATCAGAAATTACAGTCTTGTATTGGTTGGTTGTCGTTGCTTGAACCTTTTGGGCGTAGATGCCTTGGGGTGCTTATGTCTTCCCTGTTACTATGTTTCCCTTCTAAACAACAAGGGTTAATTGTTGTTATCCGGTAAAAAACTCCTAAAATAACAACAATAATATAATATTAATAAGACAATATATATAATGATGACGATCATCACTATTTACTGAAATTGATTTATTGACATTTAAGAAAAATGATAGGTAGTTAATTGATTTGCTTTCACTTTTTTTTATCCATTATAAAAAATACCATACTCTCAATTGAAAAAAACAAAACAAAACGAATTAAAGTTTAACAACAACAATATAATATTAATAATACTATATATATATATATATATATAACGATCATCACTATTTACTAAAATTGATTTATTGACATTTAAGAAAAATGATAGGTAGTTAATTGATTTGCTTTCACTTTTTTTATCCATTATCAAAAAGACCACAAGAACTTTTTAAACATATTTTTTGTTTCCGTGATAAAAAAAAAGATTAGAAGAACTTTTTCAATTCGCTTTTTTATTTTCATGATAAAAAAGATTTGAATAACTTTTTTTTTTCTTGAGTTAACAAATTATATATATATATATATATATATATAATTTTGTGGATGATTGGTTAAAAAATGGCTCTACAGTTTCCTCCCTCGCCGTAGGCTCGAATATTTCCCTTACTCCTCTCTCGATGAAAGCGGTGGTCGCGACCTCTCTTTCTCTGCGGTGAGGGTTTTCTTTGGTGACAGCGGGTTTTCCTTTTTTCCATTCTTAAGTGTTTTTTGGCAAGCGAATATGACGATTTATGATGACATTTTGGATTATTCCCCAGACCCTGCTGAGTTGTTTCCCTGGTCCTTGCCACCTAGCTCCCCTTCCCTCTCCCTAGTCGACTCCTGTTGGTCCAAACCTATTTCGGTGGCTCGGGCTGAGGTTTTCCCTCCTTATTCTATATATTCTCCTATTATTGTCGCTTTCTCTCGTTCTCCGGGCCTTCGACAACTTCTCGACCCTTGGCTGGAGGAGGGTTTTGTTTCAGGTTTTTCTCTCTCTCATCCTCCTGATCCTTCAACTCAGGTTTTTAGGGCGGTCTTCCAGGCTTTCTATCCCAAGGCTTCTCCCCAGACTTCTCAACAGGAGCTCCTTTGTCTTGGCCTTCTCTGACTCAAGCCTGACTGCCTACGGTTTCATCCTTGTCGTGCTCTTCTCCTTATAGTTCGTTGTTGCCCACCTGCTCAAAGGCCCTCCAAGGTTTGGACCAGGGTTTCTTCTCCTTGTGTCTCTATCCAGATCTCGCTCAAACTCCTCCGCCTAGGTCTGGGTTTTCATAGGCTAAAGAGGGGATAATCGCCTCATGCCTTGTCCCATCCAATCTCAATGGTTGGGATGGTTTTTTGGGGGATGGGGTCCCTGGTATCCCAATGCCCTTAGACCCCTCTTCTCCTCAAATCTTTGGCCACAAATGATGAATAAGGAACAAGCATGTCTTGGACTCTCTAGTGGAATCAAACCTTGTCTTGGGGGAAGATATCATCATCTTCGAAGCTATTGAAATGGTAGACAAAATCCTCGTCGAGAAAGCCTATCGGAGACATTTTAGCCTCAAAACCCTCCAGTCTTGGGTGGTAGTTTTGTGGGGTTCCCCTTTATGTTCCCTTTCGTAGGTTAGTCGCCTCTCAAAAGGGTGGTTCATGCTTAAATTTGTAGAAGTCTCTCAGGATGATAAAGCGTTGTTGAATGGTTGGAGTATAGACTCTTATCCGATGTTAGTGAAGAAATGGGATCCATCATTTGATGCAAGATGCGAAAAAATGGATACCATCCCAATCTGGGTCCGTTTTCCTGGTCTCCCTCCGCATTTTTGGTCAATTAAGTGCTTTCAGGCCATCGATAATCTACTAGGAGATTTCATATCTGTGGATATGTCCTTTAAAGAGACGAGGGAGATGCTTGTGGCTTGTATCCTTGTTTCCCTCAACATCAAGGGAGGGTTGTAAAAATAGTTCAAGATGACAGACAAGAGGCGCACTCGAACTCAAATTTTGGATTATGAAGGTGTTCCCTTCAGATGCAGGTGATGCCATGAATATGGTCATATCCTCAAGGATTTCTCTCTCCCCTTCTGAAGCAGGGAAAAAATATCCTCTCCTACACAACACATGAAGTGCACAAGAATGTTTGTTAGAGACGGCTCCAACTCATTTCCTTCCTCGACGGATCACTCATGCTCTTCGGACCGCCCTCCTCTTTCACCTCAGGTGGCTCCTCCAAGCCATGTGTCGGTCTCCTCCTCTGGTGCTCTCGCTATGACTCCTTCTTCAGATATAGGTAGATCGGAGTTCCTCCTTCCCAGTGGTTTGCATATTTCTCTTCCTCGTGGCTCCTTTCTGGGTATGAAAATATCTCTTCCTTTACTTATTTTTGGTTTAATTATGATCCATATTATTTTGAGAACGACATGAAGACAAAAATATAACCGATATATAACAAGGAAATACATAGAGATAATGCGAAGAACACATAAATATAGTGAAACCCAACTTCTATTAATGAACAAGAGAGAGAAAAACAATATAGAACAAAAAATGGCGGAATGGGGTAGCTTATCTCTGAAAAGAAAGAGATGTTAGCTACGCTTCATTCACAATAAGCTTTACATCACACTCCATTGCATGCTTAAAGGGCCTCCTTCACCTCAATTATCTATGAGAGAGTGAGAGAAGAACAATTCCCATGATGCATGTGGGATAAATTGGACTAAGTTTATAAAATGCCATAGGCATGTAAAACACTAGGACTTCCCGGGCGGTCACCATCCTAGTACTACTCTAGCCTGAGCGTGCTTAATTGCATATTTCTAATGGGATTCGATGCATTAACGCTATGTTGTAGGAATGTACATAAGACTACTAGGAAATCGTTACATGATGTCTATAACTAACAATTGAAGATGACATTACATTCCATTCCCCATCAAAAGGGTGAATATCATGGTTTATCAAAACCACAAGCTCAAAATGGCGATTCAGTGGAAAAGGTGGATGGCCACCGAGATCCATCTGGATCATTCCTCCCCCCTTAGGAAGCAATGGTCTCCATTGCGTCAAGTTCCCATGGGAGATGGGGAGACTTCTGCTAAATCTGAAGCTTGGTGCGATGCTTTCCTTGCTAAAAAAGTTGTCTTACTTAGCTTGTTGAAGGTTGTCATGAACCTGTTGTTGGAGGGGTTGGATCTGTTCAACCAATCTAGTTGCATGATCTACCTGAGTGTGGGAGGACTCTGTTAGTAAAGATATAACATGCAGAGTATGAAGGGTTTTGTTATAACCTTGCTTGACTGGGCAGTGTGGAGGCACCCCTGTAGGTGCAACAAGAACATCTTGGTACTCTTCTATAATCTTGTCAATATGCTTATGTTGGATAGAAAGCTCTTGGGCCGAGGCTGTAGTGGTTGTAGTGCCCTTCTGTTCACCTTTTGATCAGATTGTGAAGAGGCTAACCTTTGCAGTATGAGAGATTACTTTATGGCATTTTTCTTGTGGGACAATAGTTGGAACTACCTCTGGTATCTTGTATAGATGACCCCCCAGAGTAACAATGACGCTACGGGGTCGAGAGTCATAAACAACATGATGCCTCCACATATATGGTTGGCCTAATAGAACATCACAGACTTCTAGTGGGGAAACATCACATGATACCTCATCCTTGAAGGGCTTGATGTCACAAGACATGTGACACTGTTGGATGGCAGGAAGATCTTGACCCTGGCGAAGCCACCCAATGTTGTATGGTTGCGGTTGTGGTGTTGTTGGCAAATCCAATTGCTTGACAACCTCTGCTGTGATGATGTTCTTTTGGCTTCCGCTATCAACAATAAAATGCAGTGGGGTCCCCTTCACCCACATCTGTGAATGGAAGAGTTGCTCCCCCTCCTCAAGATCCTCTTTTGGTTGGATTGTTGCAGTTGTGAAAGTAGCAGTGGGTTCTGCATCAATGATCTGTCTCCTTTTATTATTTTTTGAATCAGGTTCCAAGTCGAGGTTCGACTCTTTGTCTTTGAGCTTGACCACCAATTAATGTATTGAGTGGCATTCATCAATGTTGTGCCAAGGGCTATTGTGGAACTCACACCACTTTCCGATGTCTTTCTTAGACTTCCCATTACCCTTCTTTGCCTGCATCTAGGGCTGGCTCTCTTGAGGTTGGCCTTTCTTGCTTTTTCCTCCATTATGTGAGTTAGATTTTCCTTTTTCATACTTCTCCCACATACTTCGTTGCTTGAATTTCTTCTCAATTTTGACTGCATATCGATAAACAACTCTCGGTGAGGAGATGTCTAAGAAATCCATCTATGTTTGGATGTACCTATGTAGACCACTACGGTACTTCAAAACCAGGTGTCGCTCAAAGTCTTTGATACCCATCTTTGAGCGTAAGGTATGAAAGATGTTGGTTTACTCTAACACCGTCTAGTCTCTTTTCTGATGTAGAGTTGTCCATCTCATGTATTGGTCATCATAGTTTGTGACAGGATAGAACTCCCCCTTTAGGGCATATACAAAGGTCGCCCAAGTGGGTTATCTCCCAAATAGTGTAGATTCATTTGTGGTGTACCTCTCCCAGTAGCCTTCCCACCAAGCTCTAATATGGGGAAGGGATTTAAGGAGCGCGAAGGTGATCTTTTCACTGTTGGAAAAATTTTGGACAGAGTAATAACCTTCTAGCATATTCAACCATTTTTCTAGAGCATTTGCATCTATCTGGCCTTCAAATAAGGGGATATCAAAATTGACTTGTACCTTAAAGGGTGTCGCACTTGCGAAATGGATTCTTGTCGAATATGCCTCAGTCGTCGCCATCGGTAGTCTTCAAAGGATCTAAGCAAAGTTTTCCATCATCTTCTTCCTCTGTCGCACGAGGGCTTCCTCGAGCAATGTCTTGAAAGGATATCCTACTTTGTCATCTCTCTTTTCTTCTGCCATGGGAGGTCACTTTGGCTGGCGAGAGTAGTTTTCCTCAAGAGAAATTAACTCAAGACCCAAATCTCTATACCCTGACCTCGTCGGGGACCTTCTCTGAGAAATGACAAGGAGCAGCCTGCTCGGATACCACTGATCCAAATTATTTTGAGAATGACATGAAGACAAAAATATAACTGATATATAACAATGAAATACACAGAGATAATGCGAAGAACACAAAAATATAATGAAACCCAACTTTTATTAATGAACAAGAGAATGAAAAACACTATAGAACAAAAATTGGCAGAATGGGGTAGCTTATCTCTGAAAAGAAAGAGATGTTGGCTACGCTTCATTCACAACAAGCTTTACATCACACTCCATTGCATGCTTAAAGGGCCTCCTTCACCTCAATTATATATGAGAGAGTGAGAGGATAACAATTCCCATGATGCATGTGGGATAGATTGGACTAAGTTTATAAAATTCCATAGCCATGTAAAACACTAGGACTTCCCGGGCGGTCACCCATCCCAATACTACTCTAGCCTGAGCACACTTAATTGCGGAGTTCTAATGGGATTTGGTGCATTAACGCTATGATATAAGCATGTACATAAGACCACTAGGAAATCATTACATGATGTCTGTAATTAACAAATGAATATGGCATTACATTCCATTATCCATCAAAAGGGTGAATATCATGGTTTATCAAAACCATAGGCTCAAAATGGTGATTCGGTGGAAAAGGTGGATGGCCACTGAGATCCATCTGGATCAAATTCAGTCTCTAAAGTTTCTAAAAATGGACCCCCCTCCCTCTGTTCAGGACCTCCCCTTCTCTCAACCCTCAAGCTCTTGGACCTTTTCCACTCCCCTCTCATCTTCCCCCTTTCCATTAGTCTCCATCTCTTTCATCCTTCCTTCTCCTCCAAAATCCATTTATTTTCCCTCCTCAAAGGACCCCTCCTCTACTGGTTCTGAGGACTCGACCATCCGTTTTTACCTTAGAAACAAAAAATATCATCTCCTCATAATCGGGTAGCTCTGATCTTGGCTTGAACCCTGAGGTGCACAACACCAAAAAGGGTCGAGGGTGCATTTCTCTTCTCTCAAAGGATCAAAGTTGAGCCCTATTTGACATTGCTTTTGGTAGACAACGTTCCATTTTTGGGGCCCTTAGAGGATCTCATGCCCCTGAGGGAATTCCTCCATGAATTTTCTCTCTTTTAACTGCAGGGGGGTGGAGAGCCCCCATAAAAAACTTGCCTTGAAGCAATTGATCCTCCTAAATCATCCAAGTGTAATTCTCCTCCAAGAAATGATGTATTTTGAGGCCTATGTGACAAAGATGTTGGAATCTCTCTTACCCTCTTGGAAATTCCTTGAAACCAATGCTAATGGTCGCTCTGGGGTCTAGTGATTGGATGGAATTCTTGGTTTGTGAAGTTTTAAATTCTTGGGCCTTGGACTCTTGCCTAGGGGTGGGTTTTCTTTTGGAGGGAGTGGGGATGGAATTTAGGGTTTTAAATGTGTATGGATCATATGTTGCGCGCACCCATTTCTGGGAGACCCTCCTCAAGAAAAACCTTCTCAAGGTTGAGAATCTCATCCTGGGAGGCGATCTAAACTTCTCCCTGGGGGAAGATGAAGTTTGGGTCCCTTTTGCTCGCCTAGATCCCCAATCAGATATTTTCTCCCATCTTCTTATTGATCATGGTGTCATTGACATTTCCCCACTCAAGCTCCTTCCTACCTAAAGGAATATGAGGACGGGCGAGGCTCGAGTGGCTAAACCTCTTGATCGCTTTCTAGTTTCAGATTCTCTATTGGACCTCTCCTTTCAGTTCCTTCAATGGATTGGTAGTGGGGGAGAGTTAGATCACTCCCCTGTATGGCATGAAATCGAAGGTGGTCCCAAGAATACCACTAACCCCTTTAAGTTTAATGCAACATGGTTAGCTAACGATGATTTCCATAAATTAGTGAAAGAGAACTGGGTTGGCTATGATCAGGACTCTAGCCACTCAACAATGGTTTAGTTTGTGGCAAATTTAAAGCGATTCAAGGAATTGGTGATCCCTTGGGCCCATGATAAGCGAGCTAGAGAAGAGCAGGAACTAAAACAATTTGAGGCTCAGTTTGACCACACCTCTCAGTATGTGGATGGGGGGTTCTCTACTTTGGAGGCCAAAGTTGCCCTTAAAGCGTTGGATACTTGCTACAGGAAATTGTTGGATGATATTGAAGTTGAATGGCATCTAAAGAGCAGGGCCATCTGGTTAAATAAAGGGGATGAAAACACCAAATTCTTCCACGCTTTTGCAAAAGGCAGGAAAGCGTCCAACACTATCTGGAAGCTCAAAGGACAGGGGGACACTTATGTCTCCTCTTTGGAAGAGCTCGCCAAGATGGGGAAAAAACACTTCCAATCTCTCTTCAAGGCGGATTAGAACACCAACATTGTAGACATCATAAGGATGGCTCTATTTTTTCCTAGATTTGTTATAGAGGAAGGCAATAGAGACCTTTTTCCCGAAATAAATGAAGCCGAACTCAAAGAAACGCTAGACAACATGCAAAAAGATAAAATCTCAGGCCCAGATGGGTGGACTGTAGAATTCTATTTGGTTTTTTTTTAGCTCTTAGGTGTTGACCTTCTGAAATTAGTTGAAGAATCCATAAGAAATGGGAGAATGCACGCACCTATAAATTCAACCTTTATCACTTCCATTCCTAAATTGGATGAGCCACAATATTTCAATGATTTTAGGTCAATCTTTCTCTGCAACTGCCTTTACAAAATTGTGGCCAAAATCATTGCCCTGAGGTTAAATCCTATTCTCTTGGGCTCTATCTCCCAAGAGAAATTTGGTTTCCTTGAAGGTCGTTAGATTCATGAAGCAATTGGTGTGGCCCAAGAAGGTCTCCATAGTATAAACACCTCCATATCTCGGGGGGCTATTATGAAAATCGATCTATCTAAAGCCTTTGATTAGGTCAACTGGTCCTATCTTAGACTCCTTCTTACTCACATGGGGTTTGAAGTTACATTTATCAAATGGGTGATGGCGTGCATAACCTTGGTCTCCTTTGCAGTTATTATTAATGGAGTTGCCTCCCATTTCTTTCATTCCAAGCGTGGCCTAAGATAGAGGTTCCCTCTACTCTTTTTGTTGTTGGCAAAGGGCCTCAGTCGTGCACTAGCACATTTGGCCAGCTCAAGGGACTTTCAAGGAATTTCAATGGCCCCTAGTCTGAGAATCACACACCCCCTCTTTGTGGACGATGTGCTCATCTTATGTAGTGGGTGATTAAGATATGCGTACAAACTTGCATAAATCATCAATTTGTTTCAGATGACCACTGGTATGATTATTATTGCTCAGAAATCCACCATATCTTTTGTTTCCTTAGAGGTGGGGGTGGTTGACCACTATCTTTCTCTCTTTCCTTTCCAGACACTAGATTTCTCTGAAGGAATAAAATAGCTGAGTTTTCAGCTAAAACCAAATGATTATAGGAAAATTGATTAGCGCTGGCTATTATCAAAGCTCAAGAAACCCCTAAAAAATTGGAGCTTCAAGTGGTTTTCAAGAGCAGGGAGACTCACTTTGACCAAATCTGTTTTGGAATCTATCCCTGTCTACTGGATGTCCCAGACTTGGATTCCAAAATGGATTCTAGAAAAGGCCAGACGAATTTGTTTCTGCTTTATCTGGTCTGGCCCTCAAGAAAAGTTCACTCCCCCTTAGGCTAAGTGGGATCATTTAGCCCGCCTGAAAGCCCTGGGTTGTTGGGGACTGAAAAATATATTTATGTTCTAAAAAGCACTGACAACAAAAGTAGGTTGGAGGTGTTTTCACATATAGTTGTCAAGGGCAGTAGGTCGTCTGTTTTCATGGTCTGCATGGGAAGTGTCAAAGGGCAGCACTCAAAACGGTCTATTTGAGGGTTTGAAGTAGGCAGGTCCAATCTTTCAGCAACGGAGATTCCAGGAGCAGTTCAGATCAGCAGCTCACGAGCGTTAAGAAGTCCAAAATTGCGCAAAGTA
>JASDQU010507032.1:5971-18158 GCA_032191745.1 Picea mariana
TACAAATTGGTATCAGAGCTAGTTTGTAGAAGACAAGGTATTTGGGTAGCGTTGCCTGACAGGGGTGTTGATGGTCAGGGACGTTACAAGTTGGTATTAGAGCTAGTTTGTAGAAGACAAGGTATTTGGGTAGCGTTGCCTAACATGGGTGTTGATGGTTGGGGACGTTACAAATTGGTATCAGAGATAGTTTTTAGAAGACAAGGTATTTGGGTAGAATTTCCCGATAGAGGTATTGATGGTCGGGGATGCTACAAATTGGTATCAGAGCCAAGGTTTCAACACTGAGCCTAGATGGGCCATGTTAGTGGAAGTTGAAGCAAAAGTTTTGGAAAAAAATTGTTGTTGAAATGGACAAAATTCAAGTTCAGAACCAAGGTTTTAGGTGGAAATTGTGTTGAGAGGAACCAATTTTGAACCTCAGAACATTCCTGAGTGCCAAGAGTTTACCTTGACCGTGTTATGAATCTCAGTAGGTGTAGCGATATTATAAAACCACGACAGACGTGGTATCGGGCCGTAGAGTAATGTTGGTTGTGGGATCTGTTCGGGAAAAAGGGAATCCTTCACGACTGTCATATCTGGAGGAAGTGTAGGAGGGCTAATGTGGAAGCCCTTTGGACTTCACGGCTTCGATGAAGTTAGGTGAAAAAATAAGAGGAGGCTCAAAGCCCAAAGCTCTGAAGTTCCGGAGGAGATCTACACCGTAGATTTGGGGAGAAGCCTTACTGTTAGATCAAGAAAAAGATCATATGTGGTGGGGTAGGATGACGTCATTAGTGGTGACATGGACCTTCCTAGACATGCCACGTGCCAGCACCTGAGATGGTGGAAACTATACTATGTGGACCCAAAGGGTAAAGAAGTCCAGAAATTCAGAATTTAGGAGACTGGAAGGAAGCAAGCGTAAAAAATTTTGAAGCCCGAAATTATAGAGTAATGTGGCATGATGATGTCATCAGGAATGACATGGACACATGGCATGTATGCCACATGTCAGTGGATTTCGGACCCACCAAAGATTGAAATGTCATTTGGAACGTGACATGTGTCACCTGTCTAAGTGGGCCACGTGTCCATTTCTAATGTTTTGCCATGAGGACCTCCTCTCGAGTATGAGTGGTGGGTCCCTAATGGTCCGAGTGAATGTGTGGCGCCAGTTGTGAAGTACAAAGACTTGACACTCTAGGATAATGGCTCATAAGGGAATGAAAGGAAGAACTTTCAAAAGTTTCATAACACTGAGATGATGAGACGTAATGACGTCACCAAGGTTGACATGGAAGTGTTTGGAGATTAATGGTTCGGGAGAAGTGGAGTGTGTTGATGCACAAACTCTCGAAGCCCGAAGTACCAAAGCTCTGAAGTCCCAGAGCTCAGATGCCTGAAGTTCCACAGTGGGTGTCAACCGTTAGATGCTAGGTATTTGTGGACTATTGATCCACCCTACTTCGCGAGTTCGTTAATCCAAAACTTTGAGAGATAGTTGAGATGTGCTTTGAAAACTTTCGAAGTCGGAGTTATGAGGGCCCGAGTAAGTGCCTATCAATCTAGAGCTTGACCACAACCCGTGATCGCATGGGTTGGGAGCTAAGAGAAAGGGGCTAGTGCCTGAAAATTGTTGCAGAACAGAAAAAAACTCAAAAAGAAAAGATCTGCGGGGATTCTTGATTGAACGAGAATCACAGAGAATGAAATCTAAAAGTTTTCTTGAACTAGATTGGTTTATGAATACTATGGAATTTTTTAAGGAATGATGGCCTGGAAAATTTTGGTTGACTGCACATTGTGTTTGCAGAGTTGATGATTGTCAGAACTGAACCGAATTGTTGCTTAGTGCAGAGAAATGGAGGAGGCACGAAATGCTTCCAGTTTAGATAATGAAGCTAGAGGAATGGATGTCCATTTGGGAGTTGAAGGATCAAACTCCAATGGTCATGGAGAAGAGATAGATAAGGAGGGAAACATGATGAAAATCATTTAAAGATTGCATAAATATGTCCAGACTCACCCAATAGATAACAAAAATCTCGTGAAAGCCAGGGATCAACAGGGAGAATTAAACATAAAGTTGATACAAAGCCTGGAAAGGATAGAAAGAAAATTGGATAAGGAGAGTGACTCCATTAAATCAGGAAGTCACAGGTCCCCTGATGAGAAGAGGAAATCAAGGAGTGTTGGTAGACACCATCATCACTCCCAAGGACACTCCAAGAGGAGGGCACACAGTAGTTCAATTCCATCTCCTACCAGAAAGCTCAGGGGATCTGGAGTGGATGAATTGAAGGGTGAAATGAACAATATTAAGCCTCCTACGTTTGATGGAGAGCACAAGAAGGAGGAAGATTTTGAGACATGGTTGCTTGGCATGATGAAATATTTTCAACTACAGAATTACTCCTCTCATGTTGAAGGGAGAATTGCAATGTATCAACTAAAAGGAAAGGCATCCATGTGGTGGGATAAACTTGTGTAGGTGCAACACATTAAAGAGAAAAATGTTACTTGGAAAGAATTCAAGAAGTATTTCGAAAAGAAATACTTGACTATGATATACTATGACATAAATATGAAAGAGTTCTTTGAACTCAAGCTGGCAAGCATGACCATTGATGAATATGAGCGAAGGTTTTTAGAATTGTTGAAGTATGTCCCTTTCATCAAAGATGAGACTGTCAAAATTCAAAGGTATCTTAGTGGACTACCATCTCCCATCAGTGACAAGATCCAGTATGATGATCCTAAAACTATGGAAGAAACTATAAGGACTTATATGAGCAGCAAAGAGAAAACCCAACTTTCTAAAAGGCTTGGGATGACAAGAAGAAGTTCAAGAAAGAACAGAGGCAGAAGGGAAACAAACCTCCCTTTTTCAGAAATAGTCCTCAAGGAAAGCCATCTTTTAGAGAGTAGAGAGTGGCTGAAGTAGGTGGGAAAATGCCAATACAACCACCTATGGAATGTTGGGGTTGTAAAGGAAATCATAGGTACAAAGATTCCCCCCACAAAAGTTACAAAGTGAGAGTTATCCACAATGTTCAGCGAGAAGAAATAGTGGAAGACATGGGCAGTAGAATACCAAGGATCTATGCATCCCTGGACAATAAGCAAGCAAAATATTAGTCACATATGATTGAAGTGGAAGGTATGATCAACAACCAAACCATTACTATTTTAATTGATTCAGGGGCTAGTCATAGTTATATAGATCCTAGAATGGTGGAAAGTTTGCATTTGCCAAGAAACAAGCATGGAAAATCTTGGTTAGTGCAGTTGGCTACAAGAACCAAAAGAAAATTTATTGATTTGGTTAAGTCTTGTCCAGTGGACATGAACAGGCTGAGCACAAGGGCTGAATTGAACATCTTACCTTTAGGTTCCTATGACTGTCTAATTGGGATGGATTGGTTGGACCAACACCATGCTATCTTATACTTCCATAACAAGGCATTTACTTGCCTAGATGAGGAAGGAAATCAAAGAACACTCCAAGGAATTCCTAGAGAAGTTGCTATCAGAGAAATCTCAGGAATGCAGCTGAAGAAGTGCTACAGGAAAGGTTGCCAAATATTTATAGCTCATATGGAAGAAGCACCTAAGCATAAGGTCTCAAATATTGAAGACCATGCAGTATTAAAGGATTTTGAAGATGTATTCCAAGAGGTACCTGGTCTACCCCCGAAGAGAGATATTGATTTCTCTATAAACTTGATGCCTGGAGCAACTCCAGTGTCAAAAACTCCTTACAAAATGAGTGCACTAGAGCTGAAAGAACTGCAATTGCATCTTGAAGAACTTTTGAAGAAGGGGTATATACGCCCAAGTGTGTCACCTTGGGGTGCCCTGGTCCTATTCGTGAAGAAGAAATTTGGGACATTGAGATTGTGCATCGATTTCAGACAGTTGAACAAAGTGACTACTAAGAACAAGTATTTGTTTCCAAGGATCGATGATCTCTTTGATAAGTTGAAGGATGCCAAGATATTTTCAAAAATATATCTCAGGTCAGGGTACCACCAGGTAAGAATTAAGGATGAAGACATCATCAAGACCACCTTCAAAACAAGGTATGGTCATTATGAATTTATAGTGGTGCCATTTGGGTTATCAAATGTACCCGATGTTTTCATGTGCTTAATGAATGGCATATTCAGAGAATACCTAAACAAGTTTGTCAAAATATTTTTGTATGGCATCCTGGTGTATTCTAAGTCAGAGGAAGAGCATGAACATCATATGAGGATGGTGTTGCAAGTGCTAAGAGAGCACCAACTGTATGCCAAATTGAGCAAGTGCTCATTCTATCAAAAGCAGATCCATTATTTGGGACATATCATTTCAAAATATGGGATAGTCGTGGATCCTGAGAAGATAGAAGCCATTAGAGAATGGTTAGCGCCGAAGAATGTGACAAAAGTCAAATCCTTTATGTGTCTAGTTGGCTATTACAGAAGTTTCATTGCAGGGTTCTCAAGGATAACTCACCCCATCACTTCCTTGCAAAGGAAGGAGAAGAAATTTCAATGGACAGAAGAATGTGAGAGAAGCTTCCAGCAATTGAAACAACTGTTAACCAATGCTCCAATCCTGAGGATTGCAGATCCGAATGAATATTTTATAGTGTGTACAGATGCATGCAAAGAAGGACTAGGGGGAGTCCTCAACCATAATGGGTTTGTAATACGTTATGAGTCCAGAAAATTGAAAGAGCATGAAAAGAACAATGCAACTCATGATTGGGAGTTGACAACCATTGTACACACTCTAAAAAAATGGAGACATTACCTCATGGGAAAGAGATTTGAACTAAGGAAAGACCATAATGGTCTGAAGTATTTGTTTGATCAACCAACCTTAAATGCTAAGCAGAGTAGATGGTTGGAATTCCTTTGTGAGTATGACTTTGATATCAAGAATATCAAAGGAAAGGAGAACAAAGTGGTTGATGCACTCAATAGAAGAGTGCATGAACTACGTGCTACGACCATTAGCATGTATCAAACTAATATTAAAGGCGAAATTTCAGAAGCTACAAATGCAGATTTGCAGTACATGGAATTGGTGACAAAGCTACAACAGGGCAAGATGCTACAAAAAGTGGAAGATTATAAATTTGAAGCTGATGGAACACTCATGTACAAAAATAGAATTTATGCACCTAATTTCCAGGAATTGAGAATTATGATCTTGAAGGAAATGCATAATGTGCCTTATGTTGGGCACCCTAGATATCAGAAAAAAATGGCAGCAGTGAAGAGACATTACTTTTGGCCAGGTATGAAGAGGGAAATTGCAGAATACATCGCCAGATGTATGGAGTGTCATAAGGTCAAGGCTGAGCATAGACACTCAGCTGGGTTGCTACAACCATTACCCATTCCAGAGTGGAAGTGGGAAGTGGTGACAATGGATTTCATCACAGGATTACCCAGAACAAATAAGCAACATGATTCCATCATGATGGTGGTGGATAAGCTTACGAAAGCTACCCATTTTATTCCATTGAAGACCACTCACAAGGAAGCTAATGTTGTTGATATCTATATGAGGGAAGTAGCACGATTGCACTGTATTCCCAAGACAATTGTGTCTGACAGAGACCCAAAATTACCTCAAAGTTCTAGTAGGGGTTATTCAAAGGGTTCGAAACGAACCTGAACTTCAGCACATCCTATCGTCTTGAGTCTGATGGGAAAACAGAAAGGGTGAACCAAGTGATAGAGGACATGATAAGGATGTACGTGGTGGACAAACCATCTAAATGGGAATACTACCTACACTTGGTAGAATTTTCCTACAACAATGGGTATCAAGAATCATTGAAGATGACCCTGTTTGAAGCACTTTATGGCAGAAAGTGCAACACACCAATAAGCTGGGACAATCCAGCTGATAGGGCAGTAATTGGGCCATAGTTGCTCAAGGAAATGGAAGAGAAAATGTTGAAGATTAAGTAGAATTTAAAGGTTGCCCAAGACAGGAAGAAAATTTATGATGATAAGAACAGAACCCAAAGAGAGTTTAAAGTGGGTGATCATGTTTTCTAGAAAGTTAAAGCCAAAAAAAGTTCTCTGGAGCGGGGAAACTGTTCCAAGTTGGCAGCCAGATATTGTGGGCCATTTGAAATGCTATAAAGGATTGGACTAGTTGCATATATGCTTGCATTGCCTGCATCCATGACTGTACATAATGTGTTTCATGTTTCATTACTTAAGAAATATATACCTGATGCTAATCATGTTATTGATTGGAATGTGATTCAGGTGGAGCAAGAAGGCGTCTTGCAAGTGCATCTGGTGCGCATATTGGACCGAAAGAGAAAACAACTCCATAATCGAGCCATAGGGATTGTAAAGGTCCAGTGGACCTGGTATGGTCCTAAGGACATGACATGGGAGCATGAGTATGCTATGCAGTCAGAATACTCGCATCTTTTTGAAGATTTTGAAAATCTTGTTGATGTTGTGTAAATAAGTTGCACTGAGGACAGTGAAAAAATAAGGGGAGGGGATTGTAATACCCTAGGGATGAGCCCTAGTTGTATTTATGAATTGTAACATGTTTTTTAGGCTAGTGAGCTAAGCAATTATAAGCTAGTAGGCTTATGTGTTACTAGGCCAGAGAGCCTAGGTGTTAAAGGCCAACAACTTGTTTTGTACATGTAAATATTCATATCATTAATGTAAAAACATCGTTGCATGTAGACCGACGACGATAAAAGAGAATAGGGGACTAAGATCCGCTAGGCTGGGTAAGGGAGAGGGGGCCGAGAGGTTGGAAAGTGGGGCTAAGCCTAAAGGCTTAAGTCCAAGAGAATAATAATTTATTATTATTCCAAAAGCTGTGTAAAATGATATGTTTTTATCCTAACTTCCCAGGGAAGGACAGGTGACTTCCAAAGGGAAAAGAACGTGCCTCATGAATGACAGGAGTCGGCTCAGGAACATGCATACTTAAGGGGGAAATTATTGTTGTTGGGGGACTCACATAGGCACTCACGGACTGGCTCACGCACATAGAGGAACTCACTCACGCAGGAAGGTTCACACACATATTTTTGGCTCTCACACCCTCACCATCTTCGCTATGCTAGACCAGTCTGCCCTGTCTCTCCTCATGAAGTTCACTCACGCGCTGAGAAAGCACACAACCAACCATTTCTGCCATTTTTGAACTTGTGACCATTTTTCACCTTTGTAACTTACTGAGCCTTCCCTTGCCCTACCCGAATTAGCTATTGTGGTTTGAAGAAGCGGGTTGTCAAGCCCATGGTTGATGAGGTAGGTTGTCAGGCCTGTGAGAAAATCTCTCTCCAGGTGAGAGAGGTTGTTGGGGATTGAAGAAGCAGGTTGTCGGGCCTGTGAGAAACTCTCTCTGGGTGAGAGAGTGTGCTGAGGAAGTGAGTTCTTCTGGAGGGAGTCCCGTAGCTTCTACATAGATCTGAGAATTCCGATCTAGCCTATTGCTAAAGCCCAAGGTAAGGGAGGTGGAGTAGTCGATGGGCTATGTGACAATGAAGGTGTATACTTCTGGGGTGGGACATGCATGTGGGGAATGAGAGTCTGTGAGCAGTGGGCGTAAGTGGCTCCTAGGAGAGAATCATTCCTCTTAAATTGTGTGAATTTCCTATTGACATCGCCTAGCCTAGGAATCCCTTGCCTGATGGAGTTTAGTCCCAGCTCGAGGGTGACCCACTATTGAGAACGATGAGCAGTGTGGTCTAAGGCTGGGAGGTTCGTGGAAGGTCTGCACACAGTTGGTAGTTTTACTCCAATTAAAAGATAAGTATCATTTATGTGCTTAATTATATATGTTATGCATGTCGTGATTCTTGAAATGTTATCATGTGTTTGTTATTTCTTTTAAAATTCATTAGAAATGCATGTTATATACATACATATATATGTATATGTATATGTATATGTATGTATGTTCCGCAGTGGCATTTCCCGATCTGTTGGTAGTCGAGGACGTTACAAATTGGTATCAGATCTAGTTTGTAGAAGACAAGGTATTTGGGTAGCATTGCCCAGCAGGGGTGTTGATGGTCGGGGACGTTACAAAAATTAAGTAATTAAGTGAAAAGTTGTTTTAAGTGACTTTGAGTTTATAAAGTTGCTTTACTTTATTAAAAGGGTAAAAGGGTCGACAAAAGGGTGAATGAGGAAATAAAAGAGGAATTAGGGTGCGCTTTCTCATTATGCATTGTTATTTTATAAAAACGAATTAGAGAGAGCTCTTGTAGCTTTGGCTCTTGAGACAAAAAACCCTAGATAAGAAGATTGGTTTTGGTGGTGAGACCATCCACCCTAGTTGATCATGGAGAGAAAATCACTCATATCTTTTCATTGTGCTTCATTGTGGCCAAGATTTCATCATTTGGTAGTTTGGTTTTCTTTCGTAGAGGTCGATTTGGCTTGAGGAGGGTGAGTTTAGTTTGTGGTTTCTTTTTCTTTTGTTAGTGGGCCAAGTTACATTAGAGAGGGGTTGTCTTTCTTCTGCTAGGCTGAAATATCTTGCAGGTAGGTTGTATCCATTTGTAGAAGGGCCAATTTCTTCTTTGCTAGTCGATTTTTGTGTGTGGAGGGCGCTATCGCTTAGAGGGGGCAAGATCTAGAGAGTATGGTTTGTATTCCTTAGTAAGAAGACCGCACTTTTTTGCATGGGGCGAGATTGTAGAGCAGGGAGATTGTTCATCCTTGCTAGAGTCGCCAATCTTCTGAGCAAGCTGAGTTTCCTAGTTGAGGAGAGATGCCATTTCTGTGGGTCAATTTTTTCATTGTGGGGAGCCATTCCCTTTCAGCACAAGACTATATGATGCTCAAATAATGCCTAGCTTGTAACAATATAGAGAAATGATAAAACTTAAATCGGTTTAAGGGTATTCATCCATTGTTATTGGTGTTTTTGTGAGTTATTTCTATTTGCAATCCATTGTTATAGTATTATATGCAATGTGAAAACACCTCTTGGCATCCAACCCTCATTATCCACTTAAAACACAATTAAAATAACCACCAACAAACATCACAAACTAAAAAATAGCATTCAAAGAGATTTTACAATGAAAATTGGACATGAAGACAAATTGTTTGACGAAAGGTTTTGAGAGGGTTTTTTTTTTTCTTAAATCTACTTAAGAATTATAAAATGCAACCCCCTTATAGGCATAAGTTCGTAAAATTCTATCTTATCCAAACAGTTTAGGAATGCAAAATCATAGCTTTATTTGGCACAAATTTTGATTGGAATGCCCCTTAAATAGAACGACTCGTGGAAGGCAAAATCGTAGCACTTATACGCATATTTTCAAAGTTGAATTTTACCTTTTCAAAAAAAATTGGGAGCGAGATTGTGGCTTTTTTCAAGGCACTATTTTGAAGTAATGTATTCTCCTAGTAAAACATTTTTAGGAATGGAAAATAAATTGTAGTTTGTTGAACACAAATCAGAGAGATAACACCTTCGGCAAGTCATTATTAGTGATGGTAAACCATAGAATTTGGGTTAGTGGAGCTATTTTATGGATTTTCTATGAAAAACATAGGTTCTACTTGAGATTCATGGTTTTAAAATTTTAACACCAATCACACTATAAACATCGAATGGGTGCTTATAATTTCTCCAAGCTAATAATTTATTATTTTCTTTTTGCAATTTTGTCATAGATTTTAAAATTTTAAACCCTTTTTAATTACAAAATGAATATCTAAATCATACATTTGTCAACTCAGTTACAATGAAAACCAATAGATTTTAAACCCTTCCTAATGACAAAATGAATATCTAAATCATACATTTGTCACTTATTTACAATGAAAATCAAGATATTTATACTCTTGTGAGTTTTACTCATGAGATTTAACGATAGTTTGTAAGGAACCATTGGTTATCCAACAATCATTCAATCTATGAATTTTACTATAATTCATATTTGCAGCAGCAACATGAACTTCTTCCAACAGTTCATGAACTTCTTCTGGTAAATCATCTACTCTTGTGCTAGTCAGAACAATCTTTGGTTTTCTGACCACAATGAACTGTGGAACCTCCTTCTTCTTGACCTCTGTAAGAAGTTCCTTCCCACTCATGAGAAGTATTGTGTTGCTTATTTCCGGCTTCACCTTCTTATCTTTGATTGGAAGCAACATATGAGTTCTCCCATTCTTTTCTAGGGTGTACGTGTTCATCTTCCCATCATGAATCACATTCCTGTCATATTGCCATGGTCTACACAACAATAAATGACAAACATCCATAGGAATAACATCATAGAGTATCTTATCATTATATCCTCCTATCTTAAACTCAACTAAACATTGTTTAGTGACATTTACCTGATGTCCCTTTTGTAGCCATGAAACTTTATATGGACTCGGATGTTCAATCGTTTACAGCTCCAGCTTTTTTACCATCTCGGTTGAAACGAGATTATCTGTGCTTCCACTGTCCACAATGACCTTGCATACCCTGTCCTTGGTTTTGCAAGCAGTCCGAAAAAGTCTATTTCTCTGGATTGAAATCTCCACTTCCTTCTCTGGTGCCAAAAGAAACTTCCTCATCATCAGTGATCTCCCACCTTCATCATCTTCCGCCTCAACATTCCACCTTTGTGCTTCGGTGATGTGAGTCTCTCCTCCTTCTTTCTTTTTATCAGGACACTCATAAGACTTGTGCCCATTCTTTCCACACGTGAAGCATGTTCTTACTCCACCTCTTCCTCTTCCTCTACCTATGGTACGAGGAAACATATTATTGTCAGCATACCCTCCTCTCTGCTCAATATGCTACCCTCGCTGTGAGCTTCCACCTCTCTCAATTCGAGTCTGAGGTTTCTTCCAATCTTCCTTGGGCTTCTAATTTTTATCTTGGACTGATTTGCCTCTGGCTTGACTTCTGCCTCGGCCTCTCTGACTCTGCTTTCGGCTAAGCTTCTCTTCTACTTTCAGAGCCATCTGATAAGCATCTTCCATCGTTCGGATGGTTACCATGCTCATCTCATCCTGAATATCATACCTCAAGCCATTCATGTATCTGGCAACTTTTTCATCATCGCTCTCCTGATGACCTGCCCTGATGTTCAGTCTGTAGAATTCTTCAGTATATTCCTTCACTGTCATCAGCTTTTGTCTCAGGTTCTGCATCCTCCTGAACAGAGTAATTGGATAATCCCTGGGGATGAATTTTTCCTTCATCTTTGCAATCATCCTATCCTAGCTCTTAATTTTCTGCTTTCCTTTGCAGCGTCTATTAGTTTGTAGTTCATCCCACCACAATGTTGCATGTCCCTTTAATCTTAGACAGCGTGTTTGACCTTCTTGTCCTCTTCAACATCCTCATAGTCGATGTATGTGTCCAGAGCTCTAATCCAGTCTAGAAGCTCCTCTGCATCCAAGTTTCCCTCATAAACTGGAATGTCCATTTTCGCTCTTGCACCCATTCTGGCAATAGCTCTGATCAAATGTTCGTTTGATGCATCTTTGACTGCAACTTCCTCTTCACGTTCAACCACTATTTCACTTTCAGAATCACTTAGATCCCCATCATTGACTGTGCGTCTTTGTGTTGTCTCCATGTCTTCGAGTCTGGCTCGTAGATCATGCTATCTCGCTTGATGTTGACAATGCTCCTGCATCAGGTACCCGGTCTACCCCCGAAGAGAGATATTGATTTCTCTATAAACTTGATGCCTGGAGCAGCTCCAGTGTCAAAAACTCCTTACAAAATGAGTACACCAGAGCTGAAAGAACTGCAATTGCATCTTCAAGAACTTCTAAAGAAGGGGTATATACGCCCAAGTGTGTCACCTTGGGGTGCCCTAGTCCTGTTTGTGAAGAAGAAATATAGGACATTGAGATTGTGCATCGATTTCAGACAGTTGAACAAAGTGACTACTAAGAACAAGTATCTGTTTCCAAGGATTGATGATCTATTTGATAAGTTGAAGGATGCCAAGATATTTTCAAAAATAGATCTCAGGTCAGGGTACCACCAAGTAAGAATTAAGGATAAAGACATCATCAAGACCACCTTCAAAACAAGGTATGGTCATTATGAATTTACAGTGGTGCCATTTGGGTTATCAAATGTACCCGATGTTTTCATGTGCTTAATGAATGGCATATTCAGAGAATACCTAGACAAGTTTGTCATAATCTTTTTGGATGGCATCCTGGTGTATTCTAAG
>JASDQU010507033.1:21907-35217 GCA_032191745.1 Picea mariana
TGTTTTCTTGTGATCTTGCTAACAATTGATTGTGACAAGACATGTTGGGATGGATTACGTTCTTTAGAACTATATTTCTTACCAATTATTTGAAAATAATACGCAAGGTTTCTAACAATATGATGACTTGTTTCTAAATTGTTGACTTTTTTAATGCCTAAAATTATCCTAATAGTAGTCAAACTTCTAGATTTTAACAAAGAATAAAATAATTGACATTTAACGGCATTGGATTTTTGTTCAAAATATTCTTTAATGGTTTTATAAGAATGATAATGAATAATACAGTTAGGTAACTTACCTTCAAGTGATGCTATACCACTTTCATCCACTTGAATGCATTTAGGAGTTCTTCGCCACACATTACTCAATCTAGGTAGGGATGATGAACCCATATTCTTGTACTCTTGACCTCCCTATTGTGGAGTTAACAATGTTGTAATTCTTTCCCATTCAATCACTAGCGGATCAATTTTGGGAGGAGAATGGACATGTCCATGACTAGTTTCTGGAACGTATGACTACATAAAAAGAGGTTGCAACACAAGAACTTCTTCACCATAATGTTGTGCACTAGTTTCCTCTCTAATTCCAACAATTGTATAATCAACTCCAAGTAATTCCTCCATCATTTCTGTTAAGGTTTTCCATTACACCAAAACCTACAGGTATTAGTAAACTTCCAAACTAGCAACATCAGCTTGAGTGGGTGATTAGTCACATGTTTCTAGGGTGGAGGTTAGTCCATGAGATCAATTCCCAGAGGTGCGACTGTTAGTACAACACCCCCCTCTGATGTAACTCAGGGGAATTGAGCCTAGGACAAGGATCTGATACCAAATGTATATTTTAACCTTGTACAATATTTTACTGTAAACATATTTTCAATAAATGAACATAAAAGATACAATGGAAAATACACTCACTAAACAAATATTTTACCCTTGGAAACCCAAACCAAGAAAACCAACATATTCTATATGCATTCCATCATACATTGTTTACAATACAATATACATATAGGATCATGTTATAACCCTAATTTGCACCAGACACACTTACCTGGCATCAGGCCATCTCAGACTCCTTTGCCAAAACACTACTGAACAACTCTTCTTAAAAAAACCCCTTTATAAAGGCCCACGTGCCCTGCTCCATTACTGCATGCATGTACACACTAGCTGCCCCAATACAACCCGCGTGTACCTACAAAATCATAGAAAAAGGAAAGTTACTGATGGAACACACAACTTTGGGCAAGTTAACTAAATCTTTCGACCGTGCATGGCTGGTCATTTGACCAAATACCTAGTTCCTTCTAGCCTATAAAAGAGGGGGTAAGGGTCCCATTTGAGGGGAGGAAAATCATAGTAAAGAGACTATACCCAATTGAGAATTCCCCTTGTCCCAACCTTTAGCCATCCTTGTGCAAAGAGAAGTATAGAGCAAAGCAATTGGAGGACAGTTGAAGAGGATCCCAGGATCAGTTTCGAGGAGCAGTGCCAACCACATATTGTAAGTTTACTCTTGTGAAAGTTAATACAAAAAGGAATACTTTTCCCATCATGCCATATCATGTGTTCGAGTTGAATGTTTATTTTATGATATTGGCACAACTAACCCAATAATTAGTATATGAAATGCATGTTCACAACTTTTTTTTTTTTCATGTGTGAATGTAGGTCATCTTTGGGAGGAGGCTTGCAATCAAAGAGAGAGTGAAAGAAAAGGGATTGACATCGAACAAAGGACTTGAGGTAGATTTACTGAATCTCATTTACACCTTTGTATTGCATGAATGTGGGGTTTTTTGTTGGGAGAATAGGAAAGAGTAGAGGCCTTTGAAATGGTCATTTTATGCATGCATGATTAGAGCCTTTAAATGCTAACTCCGTAGGAGGGATTCCCACCCACAACAGAATTGGAAACTATACTGGGGAGATCTCTAGGGTTTTTGGGGATAATTTTTGGGTATTTTTAAATTAGTTTCATCGCCTTTTTTCTGAGTATCTGCAAGAGTTTGAGCTAGTAGGGATTCTGGTCTTCCATACCAATACTCCCTGCTTTCTTTGCTTGGCTGCTTTTCCTTTTACCGGAAATCACAGAGGTACACGCGACCTGTATAAGGCCTGCATACATGTACATGCGCCCTACCTTCACACAGCCTTCGTGCACACGCTAGCTGATGAAGTGTCAGTCACGTGTCTGAGTTCATAATTTTTTTTTTTAGAGAGGTAGTCATGCTCTTCCTTGTCAGAAGTGATCCTTCTCAGGGGTTTTCTGGATCTCATTTTGGTCTCTGTTTTTGCAGTTTGTATCTTAGTTACCACCTCAGATTGGGTTTGTTCTATGAAATTCTCCTTGAATTGTTTTTCTTTTATGACAAAGTAAGTTTTTGAGTCTTCAAGAGATTCTGGTTCTTAATACTAGTAGTCTCTGCTAGTGCTTTATTGATTGTCTTTTCATTTTTGAAGAGTTGCAGAGGTACGCACGGCTTGCATAAGATATGAATGCATGTACACACACTCTAACCTTACACAGCTCACGTGCACATGTTGGCTGTTGAACTGTTAGCAACGTGCCTGTTGAGAAAATTTTTGTTTAAGGAGAGGAAGTCATCCCTTTCCTTGTCAAGAGCTATACCTCTCAGGGCTCTTGGTCTCTTTCATAGCAGTCGACAACTTAGGTCTGATCACAACATAGCTTTCTTTTTCATTAAAAGTGATTTTTTGTGTTTCCTAGATTTTTTAACTTATTTTTAGCTTGAAATTTTAAGAATCGTGCATTCATCAGTCTCTTTTAGAATATTTTTTTATTTCTTCTTTGATTGGAAGAAAATATATATAAAAAAAAATTAGCTTTTTAGGTCTCTTTCTTTCTTGGCATTTGATTTCCATTGTTATTTGAAAAAGAAAAATAAATTAGCATAGCGTTGTGTTTTCTTCTCATCTTAAAAGAATTTCAAAAGAAAAATAAGAAAGATAATCCTTCTTTGCTAGTGTTCTTATAATTTATTTTTTCTGCAAGAGTCTTAACAACATCAGTTGCACTACCGTACCCTTTTGAGTAAATCAAGCTAGTAAAAAGAACACTAATTAAAATTTACTATACTTTATGTTTGTAGGGTCCATCAACTAGATTAGGCTAGAGCCTTGATTTAGGGTGGAGAGGAAACTCTTCAAGGCTATAAAAAAATCATATGAGTCTGTGCTAAGGAGTGTAGAAGTCCAGTAACGTGGAAATTATCTGGGACCCCCCTCTAACACAGGGGCTAAACACGAGGTCTCATGCAGAAAGGTAGCAGAGATAACCCCTCCAAATCCAGACCAAGCGTAGTGGGGAACGCATATAGAGGACTTGTCTTGAGATTCCGTTGATCACATTTTCCATGGAGCTTTGTGGGTCTTGAATCTGTTCAAGGTCCTCATTCGTATTCCAGAGCACTTTCTTTCGATACCCTTGATAGGTTTTAGACTTGATACCCTGCTCATTGTGGTCCACCCGACTGTCGATTGTACCCGCCTGGTGATTGTTCAAGAGATGGCAACCTAGTTGCCTTTATTTTAGGGACTTACACAGGTGACCGCGGGGGTATACCATAGTACCTAGGGTAGACATCGTGCCACGATTTTCAAAATATACCCAGAGGGTGCTTCTGTATTCGAGTTGCACTTGCACCGGTAAGTTTCTCTAGTGTTGGTTGGTGTAACGGTTCTTCCAACTAGTTAGTCGTTTGCTTGATTTGTCTTTAGGAACTTTTAGTGTGTGCTTTGTTCTCCCTATTTTTCCCTAGTGAGTTAGTCAGTCGTGGATTTGGGTCTCTGACCTAGGGTGGTAGGCCGCCCACTCCGCTAGTCGTGAGGACTTTTTCAGTCTTCCGCTTAGAAACGTGGATTCGCCTCTTTATAGGCGTTGTTTTGATAACACCGGTTCTTCAGATTCAGTGTGTGAGAATTTTATGGATTTGAACAATCCCGCAAGGTGAGAAAATCTACATAAGATATTCATGGCTAAAGTTCCTGACCATACCAACCAAGGAACCCCTTCGCAAGGGGATTCTTGTGCTTTTCCCTTCTTTGGAAACATTGGTGTCCCTTTGATGGCCACTTTGTACATTCCTGGGTTGAATGTGGGACTACCGGTTTGGTTGGGTACCATTCCAAATGTCCTGAATTCTCTTGACACTTCTCAGTTAAGAACCTTAAGTCATGGGCACCCTATTGATGTTTCTTCATCAACAAAGTCTTCTCCTCCTCCTTCTCCCGCCACTGGTGAAAGTACAATTACTAGTAACTGGAAGTCTAAAAGAAATAGAAAGAGGAAGAATATGAAGAAGAAATCACCAACATCTACGAGTCATGTTGTAGATCGGTTGACAACCTCTGCAAGTCACGTTGAAGACCAACACCCAGCCTCTGCAAGTTATGTTGGGGACACACACACACCCTTTGCAAGTCATGCTGGGGGAAAGAGTCTAGTCACTACTAGTCATACTGGTCATAGGTATGTAGCCTCTGTAAGTCAAGTTATCGACCCATCACCAACCTCTGCAAGTCATGTTGGAGATGTGCAACTAGCCACTATTAGTCATGTTGGGGGAATCGATTCTATTGAGAAACCTAGATGGATAGGACATAAGACTAAGTTCCCTTGTAATCTTTGCAAGGGAGATAACCTTACTCATATGTGCCCTGACATTCCATAGGTACAAAGATTGTGGTCCCTGTCTGCAATCTCTTCTGATTCTGAGTCTTTTGAGGTTTCCCCACAGTCTATTCAACCATTGGTTGAGAAAGTGGTCATGTCGATACAGTCATTGGCCGATCCCACTCCTCTTTTGAGGGGTGAGGTTCCTTTAGAACTTGTAGTCTCTCATCCTATTCAACCATTGGTTGAGAAAGTGGTCACACCGATGCAGTCATCGACTGAACCGACTCCTCTTTTGAGAGGTGAGGTGCCTTTAGATCTTCTAGTCTCTCAGCCTATTCAACCATTGGTTGAGAAAGTGGTCATTCTGATATAGTCATCGAATGATCCCACTCCTCTTTTGAGGGGTGAGGTGCCTTTATACCTTGTAGTCTCTCAGCCTATTCAACCATTGGTTGAGAAAGTGGTCATGCTGATACAGTCATCGGCTAATCCCACTCCTCTTTTGAGGGGTGAGGTGCCTTTAGACCTTGTAGTCTCTCATCCTATTCAACCATTGGTTGAGAAAGTGGTCATGCTGATGCAATCGTCGGCTGATCCCACTCCTCTTTTGAGGGGTGAAGTGCCTTTAGACCTTGTAGTCTCTCAGCTTATGTGACCATTGGTTGAGAAAGTGGTCACGCCGATGCAGTATTTGGTTGATCCCACTCTTCTCTTGAGGAGTGATGTGTCTACCAAATATGTTTTTAACATTTCTGGTTCAGTATTTTCATAACAAGGGGGCATTCTGCTCATTCCGAGCACACCCCCTCCAAGCCCTAGGATGGTTTCCTTTGATTGGAATGACCTTGTTGAGCCTCATCTTCCTTCCTCCACACCCTTTCAAATAAGGGTTGAAGTTAATTAAAAAAACATTTATCGATGTATTGTGGATGAAGGAGCCTCCACAAGTATTTTGTCCTCCTTGGTTTGGAAAGTCTTCGGTTCTCCCAAGCTTGTGTCTGCTTCACATGAAGTGTTGGCTTTTGACAGATGTTCTAATGAATGTTTGGGGATTCTTCCTCAGTTGCCTATCTTGTTAGGAGGGAATATTTCTTGTGTTGATGTTATAGTGGTGCAAGGCCCGTTAAATTTCAATATGATTCTCAGGCGTGATTATGTATATGCTATGAACGCTATGGTATCTACGCTCTTTTTGGTGATGCATTTCCCTCACAATGGAAGCATTGCCACTATTGACCAGCTGGCATCTGATAATCATCATCCTAACTCAACGTTAGTTCAGGTTTCCCCTTTATATATTCCTAGTGTTTGTGTAAACTCCACCCTGCCATGGGTTAATTATGTGGCATCTTAAACTCAATGTTCAATTTCTTCTGAGAAGGAACCTGTGCAATCATGTTTTCCTTATCAAGACTTGGAATCAACAATTGATCCATTGGTGTATCCAATGGGGGCATGGGAGCCCTTTCTTCCCCCTCTTGGTCCAAGTGGGCTTGAGTATCCTTTCGAGTCTGATCTCATTGTTTGTATATCCTCAAGCCCTCATGCTTGTGATTCTTCGCTGATAGACTCTTCCAGTCCTGGCCAGAACCTCCATCGTCATATGGAGTATAGTAATTTTACTTCACCCTTTGGGACTCTCAACCCTCATTTGCGTGATTTCTAGGATTTTGAATTAACTTCAAATGAGGCTATCCTTGAAGCCATGACTATGGTTTCTATACCACAGGAGTCCTTACATTGTGGTTTGTGTTTTCTTCCCTTTTGGGAGACTTCCCAAGTTGACTATCGAAGAGACTCTTGGTCTAATCCTAGTAGTAGGCTCTACCTGAACTAGTTTCATACATGAGTCATAGCCCCCATGGGTCTTCTTTGAAGCCCTTTTCAAACCCTCTAAACATGAAAATATTGTCGAGCGATCTTGTGGCCTTTCACGCTCGTTAAACTGAAATTTGAAGTCACGTCTATCCGGTGGTAGTTTACCCCTTTTTCGGTTTGGATGGTCAACTGTACGTTCAAAGGTATACTCTAGAAGCCTCAGATCTCTAGAAGAGTACCCTCAGGTATAATTTTAACCCTTTTTCGGGCCTAAGGGACTAAATTTACGAAAAAGGAACCCCCACGAAGTCCATAGTTAAGCTCTTTTCAAACTCCCTAAAATTGAAAAGATCGTTGAGTGGCCTTATTCTTTCACACTCGTTAAAATGGTCCAGAAGAACATTCCTGATGGATTCCATAGTTAAGCTTTTTTCAGACTGCTTAAAAATGAAAAAAATGCCGAGTGATATTGTCTTTATCACACTCATTAAAATGGTTTTGAATAGACGTCTTGTCGGTGCTAGTTTAACCCTTTTTCAAACCGACTAGACTACCTTCGAGAAATGTACCCCATCGGAGTCTCCTTTTACATTTTTTCAGACTCTCTAAATATGAAAAACCATCGAGCTTACCTTCTCTATGCTTGTTAAACTTACATCGAAGGACATTACCATTGTGTGTCTTATTAATCACATTTGCATAATGCGTCTTTGGCCTAATGTTGGCTCCATGTTGCTCTCAAACAAACCATCTGAAACATGTCTTATACGTAAGCCCTGTAGAACTTTGCCTTTGCGTCTTGACACCTTTGGCCCCAGGAGGAATTTTTTTTGAGTATCCTTGCTTTGAACATCATTCTTGTCCTTGCGCCTCGAAATCATATGTTTGTGACACTCATTCCTCCTTTGTAATGTAGCATTCTTTTATTCTTTTTCCAAAATTATTGAAAAAGATAAAAAAAAATCAAATATACCCCAAAAAGAGGAAGGGAAAAGTATTTTCTTTTTATTGGCAGCACAATGAGTCACCCTTGGACAAATCACATCCTTCCATTTTTTCTTCAAGATCTGGGATTTAATATGACCTTAGGAAGCTGTTCTCGCTATATAGAGCTGTGTTCTCCTTCATTTGGTTATTCTTCCAAACATATGGAGAGTTTGCGTCGCCTCCTGTCTTGTGAACTTATGTCAATTCCATGTTGCCTGAGTCTCATCATTTGTCATGCTATTGTCCAAGGGAAGCTTTTAACAAGATTGAGTAAGCCCCTTTGCAGTTTGTCTCTTTCCCTCATGCCCAACCATCCCGAAATTCCAATCAAGTCTTTGTTCGAAATCAATGAAACCTTCAGTTTGATCATCAAAGATTCTATAGTCCATGACCGGCGATTCGTCGAAGACCTCTGGGTAGTAAAAGTTGTACACTCATATTACACTACTACCCGAGTTTTGAAGATTTTAAAGTTGTTTCTCGAGCTTTGAAGACCTCATCTCCAACCATCAGGCCTTATCATCTTCTAGAAGATGGATACTATACATGTATATCTTTTTTATTTTGAGATGTAGATACGTTGTGTATTGCTCGCGGCTGCACTTTATATAGTTATATGACATGGATATATAGTGTATTTGATTGGTAGCCATGATTTTATTTCATCCTGAGCATGGGTATGCCAGCCTCGATGAGACAATTTTTATTTTGCAGATGGCACCTCCCGAATTCTGGTCCCTAGGCTCACCGGTTCGGTACGTTGATAAAGATTAATAATGTATTTCAGCCATCAGATGCTCTTCTGACCTCACACATTAGGGGGAATATGTTATAACCCTAATTTGAACTAGACACACTTACCTGGCATCAGGCCATCTCAGACTCCTTCTTTGCCAAAACACTACTAAACAACTCTTCTTAAAAAAAACCCTTTATAAAGGCCCACACACCCTACTCCATTACTGCACGTGTGTACATGCTAGCTGCCCCAATACAGCCTGCTTGTACCTACAAAAGCATGGAAAAAGGAAAGTTGTTGATGGAACACACAACTTTGGGCAAGTTAACTAAATCTTTCGGCCATGCATGGCTGGTCATTCGACCAAATACCTAGCTCCTTCTAGCCTATAAAAGAAGGGGTAAGGGTTCGATTTGAGGGGAGGAAAATCATAGTAAAGAGATTATACCCAATTGAGAATTCCCCTTGTCCCAACCTTTATCCATCCTTGTGCAAAGAGAAGTATAGAGAAAAGCAGTTGGAGGACAATTGAAGAGGAGCCCAGGACAAGTTTCGAGGAGCAGTGTCGACCACATATTGTAAGTTTACTCTTGTGAAGATTAATACAAAAAGGAATACTTTTCCTGTCCCACCATATCATGTGTTTGAGTTGAATGTTTATTTTATGATATTGTCACAACTAACCCAGCAATTGGTATATGAAATGCATGTTTGTAGCTTTTTGTTTGTTCATGTGTGAATGCAGGTCAACTTTGGGAGGAGGCTTGCAATCAAAGGGAAAGTGAAAGAAAAGGGACTGACATCGAATGAAGGACTTGAGGTAGAGTTACCGAATCTCATTTACACCTTTGTATTGCATGAATGTGGGTTTTTTTGTTGGGAAAATAGGAAAGAGTAGAGGCCTTTGAAATGGTCATTTTTTGCATGCATGATTAGAGCCCTTAAATGCTAAGTCTGTAGGAGGGATTCCTACCCACAACAGATCTCGTACCATACAAAACCCTACTGCAATAACCTAGATTATTCAACAAACATAATTCCTTAACCAGAAATAGAAAACCATCGGTGAAAAATCATGTGCCAAAAAACTGCCCAAAAATGGACATGAAAACCGGTAAAAAACATATTCAAGGCCACTACCCCCTAACCCCTATGTAGGAGGGATCCCACTCACCTACAAACCCCTCAGACAAGGGGTATCCACCCCCCTGTTACCCAACATAACACATACCCAACATTCTAGTCATGCAAAGAATATAACCCATACCCAACCTTCTCCCACTTGTTGTTTTCTTTGCATATAGGGGGTTACAAGGTTACATAGTCAACAATCCAGGGAAACAATTCCCATATATCCTCTACACCAAGATAACTTCTTAGTGCTCACATATTTTGTAATGAATATGAAAAATTATTCAAATTTTTCACCTTCATCAGCAACACTTTCTTTTCTTCAGCCATGTATCTCACAAAGTGATATTGAACAACAATATGCTTTGTCTTTGAATGATAAGATGGGTTCTTTAGCAGAAAAATTGCACTCTAATTTTCACAATCTATCCTCACAACTTCTCGTACCAATACAATACCTTAACACAATATATGAAACCATATTGCTTCCTTCCTTTCATGAGTGGCTACCATGTATTCAACTTCTATAGTTGAAAGTGCCACTACATACTGTCTTTTTCTCATCCAACTAATTTCTCCTCCAAACAAGTTAAACAGATACCCACTTGTAGATCTTCTAATATCCATATATCCATCCCAAGATGCATCCACAAAGCTATGTATGTCCAACACTCTGTCCAAACTTGGTCTTCTTTAGTAGCACAATTCATAACTAGTAGTGCCACACAAATACCTAAAAACTCTGTTTACTATTGTCCAATGCTCCTTCTCTAGTTTTGCAATATACCTACTCAAAAATCCCACTGCATGTGAAATGTTCGGTCTAGTACATGCCATTCCATACATCAAACTTATAACCATGCTTGCATATGGAACACGATACATGTTTTCCTCCTTTTCTCATGTCTTGGGACACTGATCTGTAGATAAATTTACTCCTACAGGAATAGGGAACCTGATCAGTTTACATTCATTCATATTAAACCTCTGCAATATTGTCTCGACATATTTTCTCTGATTTAACTATAGTTTCTTGTTTTTTCGAGCTCTTATAATTTCCATGCCTAAAATGAAATTTGCATCACCAATATCCTTCATGTCAAATTTAGAGGACAACTGAGTTTTCACATCCTAGATAATCTCCATGTTGTTTCCTATCAGTAACATGTCATCCACATACAAGAACAAATAAATCAAATGATCACCAATAAATTTAAAATTTACACAATGATCCTATTTTATTCTTTTGAACCCAAGTCCCAACATATAAGTATCAAATTCTTTATGCGACATCCTTGGTGATTTTTTAAAACCATACAGGGTCTTTTTCAGCTTGCATACTAACTCCTTTTTTCCCTTCACAACAAATCCTTTTTGTTGCTTCATGTAGATTTATTCTTCCGTATCCCCATGTAGGAATGTTGTCTTCACATCCATATTTTCTACTTTAAAATAAATTGCAACAACAACAAATAACAAAAATCTAATAGAGGTTAACTTGGCAATATGAGAAAAAATCTCACCAAAATCAATTCCCTCAACCTGGAAATAACCTTTTTCTACTAACTGATCTTTGTATTTCTCCACTTTTCCTTATGCATTCAACTTCCTTTTAAATACCCATCTGTTGCCAATGGTATTTCTTCTAGTTCCCAACTCCACTAGATCCCAAGCCTCATTCTTATCCAAGGTTACCATTTCTTCAACCATGTCATTTTTCTAGAGTTTTCCATCCTCTGAATCCATTGCCTCCCTAACAGTTATAGGATCATCATCATTAATATACAAAGCAAAATTTGAATGAAAATCAAGTGGATTATACCTTTCCAGTATCCTTTTTTCCCACACTGATCTCCTCAATACCGGAGTATGAGGATCTTCTTCTTATGATTCATGTTATTTTGTAGAGTCTAATTCATCATCCCTTGTCTCAAACTCTATTTTCTCTAGTTATTCCTTACTTGGTAGAACTTCTTGTTTGAAAACATCCTTCATTTCTCTAAATACCACATCTCGACTATACACAACCTTCTTAGTTTCTAGTTTCTAAAGCTTATAACCTTTGAGACCATATTTATACCCAATAAAGATACACTTTTCATCCTTATTATCTAGCTTACTCTTGTTTTCCTTTGGAACATGAACAAAGGCCTCATAGCCAAATACCTTGATATACGTGAGAGCAGGTTTCTTACCTTTCCATACCTCTTATGGAGTCTTGTCATCTAATGATGATGAGGGTGATTTGTTGACCAGGTAATGTGCAGTACCCATTGCCTCTACCCATAATGTTTTCCCTAACTCGGCACCACTGAACATGCACCTTTATTTTTCCATCAATGTCTTATTCATCCTTTATAAAACTCCATTATGTTGAGGTGTATATGGATTGTTCTTATTCCTTTCTATACTGCTTCTTAAATAATTTTTCAAATTCATTCCCGCATAACTCTCCACCATTATTTGTCCTCAACACCTTAATTATTTTCTCTGTTTGATTCTCAACAAGAGCCTTAAACTCTTTAAACTTTTCAAAGACTTCATATTTATTCTTGAGGAAGTATATCCAAGTATTTCTTGAGAATTCATCTATAAATGAGACATAGTACACAAATTTTCCCAATGATGGAATGGACAAACGTCCAAACACATCACTAAGCACTAGCTGTAGAATTCTTTCTTACCTCATTGAACTAGAGGAGAATCTTACCCGATTCTTCTTCCATATACCCAATGTTCAAAAAATAAAAATTCAGAGTGTAGTTATAAATACCTTCAACCATACCTTTACCATGTAGTATTTGAAGACCCTTCTCTCTGATATGCCTCGGTCTTTGATGCCACAACATAACCTTTTCTTCAGAGACTGTAGGATGTTTTTGTTCTTCTGCTCCAATATCAAGAACAATGGAACTATTACACCCATCACTAATAGTGATTCCTTTCATCTTATACATAGTTCTAATCAAAACTCCCTTTAGCAACACCATTGCTCCTCAAACCATAATGTAGTTTTCTTTTTAAAATACCATTTGTACCCCTGCATTGTCCATTTTTCTTATAATAATCAAATTTCTGGCCAATCTTGGGATGTTAAGAACACTAGGCATTGTTCTAATCCTTACATGTATGAGGCTCAACTTGAATTTTCCTCATCCTATGATTCTAGTTGTCGAGTTATCACCTAGGAAAACATTATCTCCATCATACCTTTCATATTCACTGAACCAGTCCCTGTTGGGAGTCATTTGAAAGGATGCACCCGAGTCAACCAAACATGCCTCATGATATGCATGTGTTCTTGAAGAAGCCAAGTACACATCTCTTCCTTATTCCTTGGATGTCTTTTCTTCTCTAGAGGGAGCACCTTCATATCCCTTCACTTTCTCATTGCTTTTGGATATACATTTGTACTTGAAGTTCCCTTCTTTTCCACATATCCAACATACCTTTACAAACATTCTACGAGATTTATATCTACCCTTAGACTTAGATATCCCACTTGAGGACTTATATCTATTTATATCTTGGGAGCATCCTCTTGCAAATAATGCATATGTGCTCTGTCCTTCCATGTTCTTCTGTCTCATCTCCTCCAAAAACAAGGATGAGACCACATCATTGAAAATCAAGGTAGTTGTATTATTACCAATGGACACAACCAGAATATCCTACGATTCTGGTAAAGAACACAGTAAATTGATACACTTACCTTCATCTGAAATTTTAATCTCAATAGATAATAACTTTCTTACCATAGTATTGAAGGCGTTCGAATGCTCTATCATGGAGTCTCCATATCTCATCCTTAGGTTATACAACTTCTTCCACAAGAATATTTTATTTAATAGGGACTTAGATTGATACAAGTTCCCCAAGTTATTCCATAACTCCTTGGTTGTATCTTCCCCTTACACATTTAGTAATATTGAATCTGAGAGACAAAATCATATTGTGCTCTTTGCCTTCCGATCCAACTTTTTCC